>RJWT010007818.1:0-27105 GCA_004365215.1 Cuniculus paca | reverse complement strand
TTCTTCTGTGCTATTCAACCTATGACAGTAAAGGTTTTCTAAATAGGTTTGATGATCTTCTGTATTTCCAAAGTGTCTGTAGTGATTTCACCCTTTTCATTTCTTATTTCATGGATTTGAGTTATTTCTTTCCTCTTTTTGTTAAGGTGGGCCAGAGGTTTATCAATTTTATTTATTCTTTCAAAGAACCAACTTTTTGATTCATTAATTCTTTGTATTGTTTTCTTACTTTCAATTGCATTGATTTCTGCTCTGATCTTTATAATTTCCTTCCTTCTTTGAGCTTTGGGCTTGACTTGCTCTTCTTTTTCTAGAAGTTTGAGGTGCAGCATTAGGTTGTTTATTTTTGTTCATTCGATTTTCCTGATGTGGGAGTTTACCACTATAAATTTCCCTCTGAGGACTGCTTTTATGGTGTCCCACAGGTTCCGGTAAGTTTTATTTCCATTTTTGTTTGATTGCAGTTATTGTTTAATTTCTTCTGTGATCCATTGGTTGTTTAGGAGAGTGTTATTTAATTTCCATGTGTTTATGTGTTTTTTTGTGGGGTTTTTTGTTGTTAATTTCCAATTTTATTGCACTATGATCAGATAATATGCATAGGATTATTTCAACTCTTTTGCATTTACTAAAACATGTTCTGTTAGCTAGTATATGATGTATTTTAGAGAATGACTCATGCAGCTGAGAAGACTGTGTATTCTGATGTTGAGGGGAACACTCAGTAACACATCTACTAGGTCCATTTGTTTACAAGTTTGGTTGAGTTCTGTTATTTCTTTGCTGATCTTTTTGTTTGGTTGATCTGTCTCATTGTGACAATGGGATGTTAATGTCCCAACTATAACTGTGTATTTTGTTGACACCTACCAGGCTTATATTGTTTGTCCTTGCATCATCTTGCAGCTGTTGAATTGTCGTTTCCTGGTTCCTTGTTATTTTTAAGAGATCTTTTCTTTCAGGATGCAACCCCAAAGTATGGTGCTGGGGCCTTGCTCCTGGATGGGCCAGTTTTTCTTTTCTTTTGAACAATTTCTTCCCCTTTCACAATGTGTATTATACATTTTGGATCTTATTTACTTGTTCAGCTTCTCACACTAGGGAGACAATACAATGTTCACACATACAGGTCTGATTTATTTCACTTATGAGTATGGTCTCAAGTTGCTTTTGATAATAGCCATTCTTACCTTAATGAAGTGATATCTCCCTCTGATTTTGATTTGCATTTCCTTGGTGATTAGCAATGTTGAGCACTTTTTCATATCATGTTGACCATTTGTAAGCTTTCTTTTGAGAAATCCCTATTGATGTCTACAGATTTTTAAAAAATCTAAATGTACTGATAGAATGGAAAACTGTGAAGATAACAAAGATACACTATAGTAGCCATTGTTGTTTTCCCATTACCCTGCTTTGATATTCTGTACCAGTTTCACTGCTGTGTTTTGACTGAATTTATTCTGTTTTGTTTTGTTGGGTTTTACTATCTTTAAAATAAAAAAAATCTAATTGCAAAATTATTGATGGTATTTCAATTTCTCAGTGCCTCTGTTTTCTCATCTGTGAAATGAGAGTATCTATATATCAATAGCTCATTGAATGGATGTAAGGACTAAGGATTATAAAATTTTTATGAACTGTATTGTTTTCCCTGAAAATTCATATGTTGCAGACCTAACCCCAGTACCTCCGAAAGTTTCCATGTTGAGATATAGGATCTTTGAGGACATAACTGGCTTAAAATAAAACCATCAGGGTGGCTCCAATTTAATGTGTCCAGTGTTCTTACAAGACAAAAAAATTTAGGCAAAAAAAAGACAATGGATGCCTCTGCACAGAGTTCCATCTTCAAACCAAGGTGAAAGGGCTTGAATTGACCCCATCCTTTTTAGCCCCATTGATAGTCTGATGTTGGACTTCTAGTCTCCAGAAGTGGGCAAAACAATTCCTAAAAGTTACCCAGTCTATTGCAGCCTCAGCTAACAAATAGTATTTGTGAGTGTGTGTGTGTGTGTGTGTGTGTGTGTGTTCATGTGTATGCCCTTATATGTGTGCCTAGTAAAATTCGGTGGTTATTATCAATGATGGTTTACATATTCCAGCACTTAGAACAATCTTGGATTGCAGAAGTGTTCAAATTTTTATGAATGAACATTGTTTCATGTTTCCTAGTTCTGTATGTAAGCCTTCCCTTGCTGTATTGTAAGCCTCTCAAAGATGCCATAATTTTTGGATTATTAGAGAATGTGGCATAGATGAACAGAAGGTGAGCACTAGTACTACAGAAAAAATATTTATGTGCTGTAAATGTAGCTTAAAAACTACTTTAGGCAGATATATCAAAGATTAAAACAGAAAGATAATTCATTTTGAAGTATATACATGTGGCCAGTGAGTTTTAATAAATACAAACATTCATACAACCAAACCAAGTAGAAAATTTCCAACATTTTCCTTCACTTCTTTTAGATTTGAACCAGTCCTCTATTTGTCACAACTAGAAATCATGGATATCATTTCCTGTGTCCTTAAGTGTGCTGCTGCTTTATATTCCAAATCTTGGAGGGAATCTGTTTAGTATTTCATCAGTGAGTCTGATGTTTGCTATAGTTTTTCTTTTGTGTTTTAGTCTCCTTAAATGTCCATCATCCTTTTAAAGTGTTGTCTTTTAAGTTTGAGACAAGATTTTATGATGAATGGATGCTAATTTGGGGCATATATTATTTCTTTATTTTTCAAAAAAATTGTTTTTGCTTTTTAATGAGTCTGCACAGGAAATTACATTGTTGTGTTTTGGAATTTTGGAATTATCTTGGATACTCCAGATAAATACCACTTGGTAATGACATATCCTCCTATTTGTTCCATTTTTTGATTTTGAGTTGATATATTTTGTTAATATTTTGAGAATATGGTCATGAAGGTTACTCTGTGTTTACAGTTTTTGAATTAATTATTTGGTAGAATTCACCAGTTAAGTCATGTGACCCACAAACTGTTTTCCTACTAATTCAACTACTGTTACAGATACAAATATTAGTCAGGTTACCTGTCTCTCCTATACTTAATTTGATTATTTGTATAGTCCTTCCATTTAAGTTGTCACATTTGTTGATACTACTTTGTCATAATAGACCTTTATTGTTCTTTTAAGGACTGATTTGTATGGATGTCCTTTCTTACACTCCTTTTACTAATCAATTGTCTTCATTTTTCCTCATTAATTAGCAGTTTGCATATTTGTGTCAAATTTTATTCTCTGTCAGTCACTAGTGTGGCAGATTAACTTGCCCTAATAAATAGTTTGGTGAATTAGTTGTGGGTACATGGTTGCCCCTGTTACTGTCAGATCATCATGAGATAGAGTTCCTACAGCAGGTGCTTTGCTCCTGTTTTTGCATCTATATCTCTACCTTGTCCCAAGCTGGTTCACAGCACCTTGTTCTGCTGTCAGAGGGTTCTGCCTACAGTCTTGCTCTTCCTCACTGTCAGACCCTTTTAAGAAACTCATGACAGGAGCTGAGGTTGCTTGTTCCTGGTTTCCTGGCTCCAGTCTTATGCTTATCTGGTTCTACCTGGATTTTCCTCCATTTTGCATTTTATCCAAACTCCTCCTTGCATCTGTGCAGGATTTTGTGATAAAAGAAAATTTCTTTACCTCTCCTTGGTCACCGCAGTACTGCTTCATGCCAGTACCGTGTTCTGTGTTAGTGTTCTGTGCCTTCTCTCGGGACAGGCAGATAGCTTTCCTGCTCCCTAGATGGCAGTGAATCTTTGCCTGGGACCAGGTTTCCTAGCCTTTCAACAGGGTGGATTACATTCAGTCTTCAGGATGTGGTGCAGGTCATGGGGATCTCTTTTCCCTTTCACAAAAGACAGGTTTTCATTATTCCTTCTCCAGTAACAAAGGATTTGCTTCTCTTTCCGCCTCAGGTGCTGAATCTTTGCCCGGGTTTCACTCCACAGATGCTTGGGCTTTTGCTTCACCCAGTGGAACTGCTGACACAATGCTCAACACTTTGAGTCCTGTATTATCAGTATAGTAACTTTTCTTCTCCTTCCACTTAGTTCTTATGAATGGCCCAGGGAGGCAGATGAGAAAAAGTCGACAAGTAAATGTCCATCCTCACTCATGACTCTGCAGGTCCCAGAGGATCTATGTTGTGCTAGCCCCTACCCAAGCTTAATAGTGCACTATAGCTGTACTGTTACCTGTTTTACAGTGCCTCTCTCTTCATGCCTGACAACTTTTGGAATTTATTTCCACTGGTTGCCTTAAAACTTTATCTTTTATAAGTCCAAAAAGATTATACTTTTGAGCTTATATGGATTTTTTATGTTGGTTAAGGTGGGTACATTATTCTCTTGTAACTTTTTACATCCTCTATAGATGTACAATTCCCTACTGAAAATGTTTGGTGGAGTTTCCAAATATAAATATCTGAATATGCTGAGATACTTGGAGGCAAAAGCAGTAAAGAAAAAAAGAAGTGCATTGAACTAGTATATCTAACAAATGTATTTCATATGGAATATAGCTTGTGCTTGAAATTTATTATTTTTTTTTTTTAGAGGAAAACAGGTATATTTCTATTGACTACCTGATACAGAAGATAGTGTGGTATGATGGATAGATAGTATGAATGACAAATAATACAAATACATTTTTATTTGAAATACACAAAAAATGCTAACATAGCTTTCACTTAGAAACAAACTCTTGCATGACCTGTATTACCAAGCAAAAACAAAGCTGAAGAATAAATACTCTTCTTTTTTAACATGTATCTGGAGATAGGTAGGAAGACACTACTTGGTTTTTTTTGTTTTTTTAACTGACCTCTCTTTAAGGCCTGGTCACAGAAGTGTAAACAATGTAAATGAATCCACCATTATCAGTTATCCTGTGTATCTCTGTCACCTGTGTATTCTGAGATCACACATTCACCTGGGAAGGGTTGCTATATCGCAGTTACTTTTGAGTTCTTGGCAGGCAGGACTACAGAAGAGTAACTAAGAACAAATTTTATATCTTATTTAGAAAACACTAGTATTCCCTTAAATAACAGGTTACAATAGAGATACTGCCTGTAAATTACTCTTTTCACTTTGGTTTTAGTTGTGATTTACAGAGCTGTTTGATTCACTTGCTTATGGTACAATCCTGCCACAAATTATTAAAGGACAAGATACTCATGATTCCTTCAACACTGCATTTTTCAAGTTTTACTACATCTACAGTATGTCAGCAGTTCTTAAAAACACACACAGACACACAAAAACAAAAATGTAAATGGGTAAAATGCTTCTAAAAATGCAGGTGTCAATACCTACAATAGGGAAAGAGACAATGAGAGAATATCCTCTCCCCCAAAAAGCAAACTTGTTCACATGAAGGGAATGTCGTTCAAGTCTTTGGTTTTAAAAACAAGTTCCCCTCAGAAAAGCTGGTGATCATGAAATTTCCAGAACACTTCTTTTGCCCTCTACCAAATGAAACCAAAAGTCCCTAATGCAAAGTTTTGAAAAATAACAGTTATGAGATGCTGTAAATGATAATCAGAGCAGTCCTAAGGAGAAGAATGAATGTATCTTCCATTTAGCTACAAATTGTAGCACAGCCTCTTTAGCTGTTGGATCAGTAAAAACCACTGAAGTACCAGAAGTGCTTTGAATCACAGGGGTAAAAAAGCACTGAACGTATTACCTAAACAGTAACAGAACTTCATGGCTAGGAAAATTTTCTAAATACTAAAACAACTCCAAGATAGATCTCTCTTTCTCTCCAACATAAAACATAGCAGGAAGAAAAAAAAATTTACATGTAGATCTAGTGATAACACAAAATTATGAGGCAGAGAACACAAGGTCAAGACAATGCTATCGGTTAAACAGTATTCCATTGAGGCTAGAAAATCTGTTAAGTTTAAAAGCCCTAGCAAAATATCACCTTTGTTTATAAATCACTTATTTATCATATGACCACGTGTTGAATCATTTTCTTTGCACGTACGGAAAAATCCCACAGTCAGCCTTTAAGCATTCTGCATTTCTTTGCCAATCTTGTAGCTGAGTATCTTGTTCCAGTCAATTTTGGTGTGGGTAACTGGGAGCTGCCAGCACAAGGCCTTGAACATGGTATCTGACATTGTTTGATAGTTTTCACTAATGGCTGACACTCATTTTCTGCATACTCTATGATTTTAATAAACTCCTTAGCAGTTTGAACTTCATTTGACACATTTACTGAATCTTGCACATCTTTATGACTAACCAGTTGAACATTGCCATCTTCATAATAGTGAACCTGAATCTTGAGCACTCCAACCCCCTGGGCTGTAGGTAGTGTGATGGTGAACTTCCACTCAGACCTCCAACAACCATCCCAGAAATTTTTAGGCTGGATCTAGTGGCTTTCAATACATGCAATAGTACTCTGCTGCCCCTCTATAGTTTTAGCATATATAGTACAGAAGTTGTTGGAATAATGATCTTTAACATAGACCCTTAAAGCACTGTCACAGGATTCTCTCCAAGACTTCAAACTTCCATCTATTTCTTCTGGGTGGGGGTCACTTTCTTCTTTCTGTAAGTGTTCAAACTTAAAGGAAATTTTGTTTCTTGGATCTAAAAATCTGCTATTACCCAGATCACCATGCTCTGTAATTAAAACCCGATCTTCATATCCTTCTATCTTCACAGGTATGAACTGATCCATGTTATACTGGGGAAATGCATGAGCTGCCCCTTTCCTGAGGAGATTGTCATTGTTAAGTAGTAGCCGGACATCACTGAATACTTCATTAAACTCCCCTGGGGGTACATGAGTGATGAATTTAGCAGCTATGCATACCTTCTCCTCATCTGACACCCGATCCTCAAATCTTCCATCTTGGGCTGCTCTGGCCTAGCCTGGCAGTGGGCGCAAGGGAGGCCGGGAAGGAAACCCACCTTGTTATTTTTAAATATTTAATCTAACTCTAATTATTTTATGAAAAGTCCAGAATTAGGACAGGTCAAAGAAGGTTTGCACTTAATTTTCTTTCATCTACAATTGCTTATTTCATAGTTATACTTTCAGCATAAATTAATCACCACAGAAATTGAGTTTCAATTATGAGGACATATCAGATAATCAAGACATTTTAAAACATAGGAATAATTTACTTAACCTCTAGAGTGCCCATGGTATACTACACATTTTACCAGATAGCCAGAAGGAACAAGATATAGCATCACTTATCCAAAATTACAGATGAAGAAGATAAACTCTATTAGTAGAAAATTAGGTGCAAGAACTCACAGCACACATTTTTAAAAACTATATACTTGAGTAGTAGAATTTGATATTAAAGTGCTGATCTATAACCCTCAGGAGTCCATTCACGAGAAAATGAAATGATAAGAATACTAAATATCAGTGTCCCCATCCAGAGAAAAAATGAGATTTCTAAAGAAGGAAAACTTGCATACGTACCAGGATTTTCCAGTGACTTGAGAAAATTCAGGAAGCCTATGCAGAGAATGTTCTGTCAGACTTCCCACTGGGGTTGTCCTTGTTGGAAGAGAACAAGCTGGAAATACTGTATCTTTTAAAATCTCAGAGGAAAGACTATTTACTCTCTCCAACAATGCGTGATGACTCCCAAACTTTAATAAAGGAGTCACACCATCGTAATAAAGTATTTTGTTATGTTACCGAAAAGAGAATAATCTGAGGGACAAACGGCAAGAATGTCAGAATGTTCATAAGACTCTGATTTGGGGAATCTTTGCTAAAGCTGTGTCTGCAAATCAACTTTTTAATATAATTTTTCAGTGACATATATTTAACCATAAATAAACAAATTTCTGGATACCATTATGTTAATAAATGTTCCAAAAACAATTTTTATTAAAATATGGACAGGAGAACATAAAATTTAGAAAATTCAGACTTTCCTCTGTAGCTCCTTCTACAATCATTGGAAAAACCTGGAAAAATTGAACATAGTTACCTTCTCTCTTGCTCAAAGACATCACCTTGACTTAGTCACTTAGGCATCAACTTCACTTAGTCTACTCACCACCTTTAAGAGCATGAAATACTATGATCTTTATTCTACAGATAAGGGAGGCTTACCAAGACCATACGATAAATGCTAAATTGTACAAGGCAGTTAGATTCCTTGCTGTTAGTAATCGATACATTGATCATGGCTCTACATTGTGTCTTTGTGTCTAAGTGTTCTTTCTATGTATTCCCGAACTGTCATCTTTGGTTTGTTTATAACATAGGCTAACTCCCTGTTCTGAGGTTCTACTGAGGCTAATTTCTTGAATGTTAAAATTCAGCTTACAGGTTTGAATTCAGAGTACTTGATGATAATAAGAATTACGTTTATCAATCACTTCTGAGGTATGATCAAAATATACAATGAATGTTTACATTTTTTAAAACTTACAATACAAGATGCATTGCCTTTAATCCCCCTTAAAATACTTCCCCTCACTTTGCACACCTTTATTCCATCATTCTTTCCACCTTATTCCACCTTCTGAAGCAGTTCTGGAAGTCTTCTTTTGTTGGTGTCTTTAAGAGGTGTGAAAAAAATTTTAGTAAATTCTGCTGCTGAATGCCATTCAGTGGAAAGGCAAACTTGTAAGAACATTACAGCATGTCCTCCACCCTGTTTCATAGATCTGGCACCATGCAACTTTTGTTTCTTCCCAAAAAGCAAAATGACTGTGAAAGGTAAATGTTTTGAATCAATTCAAGGCACAATTCAGCAGTGAAAACTGAACTAAAGACGCTAATGAGACAGGATTTCCAACATTGCTTCAGAAAGTAGTAAGAATAAATGTGATAAGTATATTCAAATTGAGAGAGAGTATTTTGAGGAATATAGATGCTATTATATATTCTGCCATAGTAATTTATTTTAAATTTTAACATGGATCATATTTTTCAATCACACCTTAGGCTGTACGCCATCTTTACCTCTTATATTTATCACCACCTTTAAGAGCATGAAATACTATGATCTTTACTTCGCAGATAAGGGAGGTTTACCAAGTTTAAGTGTCATTCCTAGTGTCACTCTGCTGGTAATAACTAGAAGGAAGTTGATCCCACAAGTACCTGAGTACTATATATTTGCCCTCAACTATTGCATTATATTGCCTCATCCCTTCTTGTTAGAATGACATAAAAAATTTACCTTCATCTATTTAAATGGGACAGCAATAGCCATATCTTTACTCTAAACTGCATATGATTGTTTAATAGTCTCCCTCAGATGTGGCATCTGAAATATTTAAAATGGAGGGTTATAACTACACAGTAGGCCTTTATTTGACAAATAAAATAGAGTTTCGATCCTGCACTGACACCAAACCTTTATTAACTGTGTGTTTTAAGACTGTGTTTGAAATGAAAAAGATTTTATTTTGTGCATTTTTTTTAATTTGCAACATTTCCACTTTTCAAGCCCCAGAATCTAGATTTGTGTTCCTCTGAGACCTTTACTCACCAGACACATTGTCAAATTAGGCACTATTACTATTGTGTAATGAAGATATTCTTGAGGTTAAATATAACATTGAAACCACCTTGAAATAATTTGAAAATGCTGTCATAACATTGTGAGATTTGTCCATTAAACCATTGAATGCATGCTTTTTTTACCATAATATTACCAAAGAAATGAAGTGCTTAATTCTATACGGAAATGTCAGCTCCAATTTAAATTATGATTGTGCATTTGTACAACTGATTGTTTTCTCTGAACTTAGGGAAGCATTAAGAAGAAACAGGCCAAAACTAATGCATCAAATCTATAATTTTTGTGCTCTCTTAACTGCATATACATAGTTGTACAATAAATAAAACACCACAGAAGAAAATCTAAAGAATAAGCAACATTCTAAAAAAGATAAACTTTTCATAAGCTGAAAATCAATCATAAATACAGAGACATGAGAGGAATGAAGACAACCCTTGCTGCCTCTCAGGCTTGGAAAAATGCAACAGCAAACTTAAGATTAGTTCCAGACGGTTGACAGAGACCAAAATCATTCTTCATATGCCAGAAGTGTAATTTATACTCACTGCTTGAAAAGAAAAGCAAAGAACAACTGCTGCTGGTGGTCAATTGTAACAAAGGTGGATAGATCATGTGGGCTAGAGAGAAGAGACATATAAACACAGTGTCATAGAAGATATAAACCCAGCTTGGCTCTGCACCTGGCTGTATTCACAATCTCCATAGCACAGAAACACCACCATGGCAGACCCGACTTTAAATGCCAACTCCCTTGGCACATGGGTCAGCCAAACTGCTAGACAAAAATCAGATAGGAGAAGGGAGAGAGGGAAAAGAGAAGGCAAACTCATACACATATGCATACAGAAACAGAGAGACAAAATCTTTTCCACTTAAAATATCAAAGTAAGCCTGCAAACTAAAATTTTGAATTGCTTTAGTAAAGATAAAGATGTCAACAAAAAGTAAGCAAAAATGAACAAGAGCATTAATTCATTTTTCATATGAACTCAGTTCATGAAAATGTTTGGTAAGCATATTAAGCATCTGTAAGTTGTTTAAAATGATAAAATATAGTATTGATAAACAATTTTCAAAAAAAATGTGAGACATAAAACAGAGAAAATGTGTGTTAAATAAACAAGTGTGCATATGCAAATAATCCACTGGAAATTTTGAAGAACGCAGTCATTGTATATCACCTTATGACATTCACTCAGCAGCTGTAAAGTTTCCATGAAAAGATGTGTATGATAAGCTACAAAAAGAAAGGACTGTACACTGTGTTTTTGGTAAGTAAATCAATTCACACAAAAATTGAGTTGCTGGATAAATGCAACCTAACCTCATATCCGATAATGGTAATTTATATATTTTGCATTCAAGAATTACTATAAATTGCCCAAAGTTTATATGTGCTTACAATATGCTTTTCTTTCACAGCAGTCACATTGCTTTGCTTTTTCCATCCTTTTGAACTTTCTTTTCAGTAATACATGTTATAACCTAGATTCATCTCTCTTTTTCCTACTCTGTTATTGTTGTTCTTGGTGCTTTGAACACCTAGAGCATAAGTAGGTCAGCACCTTGACCTTGTTAGAAATCAAAATATAATCTTTCTAGATGTATATTAAATAGCTGTATATTAAAATTATTCCATGCAGCAATTGAAACTTTAATAAAGGTCATTGTTCCTTTTCTCATTGCCGAAATAAAATACCTGGCCCCCAAAGTTAAAGGAGGAAAATATTATTTAGCTCGCAGTTTGTAGAGGTTTCAGTTCTCACGTTGCTGACTCAAAGGCAACATGGCATGGCAAAGGGGCATCACTGAAGAGACTGTTTGTGGAGGGCAGAGGACAGCAAAGCAGAAGGCATATGCAGTGAAGCAGTGAACCGGCAAGCAACAACAGCAGCCCTCTTTCTGTCCCTTATTTTCTGTCCAGGCTACACACCCTTAACAGGTAGCACTCATATATAGGCAGGGCCTTACCATTACCCACACCCAGTACTATGGTAAACCATTCAGTGGACTAATTTAGTAATCAAAGCACCCTTAATCCCCACATCACAAGTTTAATCCCAGAATCATGCACACCAGATCCAGTCACCTCTGAAAAGCCCCACCTATGACTCCATAATGCTTTGGGGGAATATCTAGACATAAGCCATAACATATCCCATTATAATAAAACTTTAGCAGATTGTTAGAACAATGACCTGCAATGAATTATGACCATCCCTCCTTCATGCCGTATTATTTTATAATATGACTTCCTGTCTTAGTAACTTTTTGTTCACTGAGACACAATGCCCAACACCCACAATTTAAATGAGAAAAGGTTTGTTTCAGCTGAGTTTGTAGAGGTTTCAGTCTCATGGCAGAGGAGAAACAGCTCATGACATGTTAGACAGGCACAGAAAGAAGTCAAGGGGAAGCAGGGAAGAGATAGACATAGGCCATACTCCCAGTGACCCACCCCTTCTGACCAGATCCCATCTTCTAATAGCAAGTCAGTGCTTGTTAGAAGACACTATCAGTGTTTAGCAGAGAAACTAGTCTTTGTGTCTGAAAGATAGGGGTCACAATTTCAAAACCATTGGCAAGACTCAAACCTTCAAGCACTGAGAGCAAAGCATGCTCAATAAACATATAGACATGGCTAAGGAATTATCCAGGTAGAACATTGAAATTGACAATTGATTTTTTGTACTTTCAATAAGAGATGAGTTAAGACAAAAGGATTTTGCTGGCAAACAGACTTTAGGAATAAAACATTCTGGTTTAGGAAGTAACACCACTTCACATTTCTAAACTCTTTAACGTATGATCTTAGGCTAAAACTCCTATCAAGCACATGGTGATAACACTCTTAGTTAAGAACACAGACAATTTCATGGCAGTGCCCAATCAACTCTCACACTTGGAAAAATAGCTGCAATGAGTCTCAAGGGTACTGTCACACACTCTCACAAATGGCCCAAAGTAAAGAGAGGCTATTTTGAAAAAAAAATTATGAACATTGCTTTTGGACATGGAGAAACTCTGCAATAGATTCCCCAAAAGTTAAAAAAAATTTTTTAAAGGTTAGTCATAACACTTTTTTCTATAAGGAACAGAAATAATTCAAAATGAAGAGAAGCTTTGGGGATCCCAAATTTCTGTGGTCAGGAAAAAGATGAGAATAACTTTTAATAAGAAATACAGGCCATGTGTTACCTTTTTTTAAAGGAAAAAAGTCTTATAGTGTGGCACCCACAGCTCAGAGGGCAAAGTTAAAAATGAGTAGCTCAATGGTTGGGAACCATTCAGTTGAAGACAATTGATACTTTACTAGGATTTATTTTCTTTTCCTGGAGAAGGCCCTGACAACATATTTATGGCAGTATTTCAGGATTACTATGGGTCAGTGCCTTCTATGCGTCCATATCTGATTTCTTTCCCTTCTACCAGGAATTTCTATTGCACTTATTCTTCACTGTCTTACCTTTGTATGTTGCAAATATTGCATGTGTATAATTGTTGTTTTATAGCTTTATTGAAGTATACTTGAAAATGAAAATTACATACATGAAGTAGAACATTTTAATACATACTTACTTTACATATATAAATTGTGAAATGATCACCAGGTTAAAATTAATTAACATATCTATCACCTGATACAAGTTTTGGAGTAGTATACTTTCTTTTCTCTTGCTTGTTTAGTTTTTTTTTGGGGGGGTAACCGGGGGTCAAACTCATGACCTTGCACTTACCACGCAAGTACTTGAACTGCTGAGCTAAATCCCCAGCCCCTCTTTCTTGTTTAGTTGAATGTTTATAAAAATTTTCCATGGGTTATCATGAGACACAGCTCAAATATCTTATAAATATACAAGTGTATTTTAACCTTAACCTTGCCAGTGAGGTTTATAATTTAATATGTTCTCATGTTACTAATTAGCATTTGTTGTTTCAGTTCAAAGACTCCTTTTACCATTTCTTTTTTATAGTTTTTTTTTTTTTTTTTTTTTTTTTTTTTTTTTTTTTTTTTTTTTTTTTTTTTTTTTTTTTTTTTTTTTTTGCGGCACCAGGGATCAAACTCAAGACCTTGCACTTGGCAGGCAGGCGCTTAGGCCACTGAGCTAGATCCCCGGCCCTTCCTTTTACCATTTCTTGTAAGTCAAGTCTAGTGGTGATTGCCTCAATTTTCATTTGCCTGAGAAAAATCTTTAACCATCTTTCATTTCTAACCAAGAGTTTTGTTGGATGTAGATTCTCAGTTGGTAATTTTTACTTTTTCTTTGGGGCATTACAAATACATCATTGGACTCTCTCTTGATTTGCTAGATTTCTGCTGAAATGTATACAGATAGTCTTATGCAGGGAGAGTTATCTTCTATGTAATGAGTTGCTTGCCTCCTGCTGATTATCTTTGATGCTCATAATTTATTTATAATGTTTATTTATAACATTAATTCTGGTTAGGTTTACTTGACTTTCCTATATCAGAACTTCCCTATCCTTTCCAAGATTTGGGAATTTTTTTGCTATTATTTACTTATATAAGTTTTCTGTCTTTTCCATTCTGTGCTGTCCTACTGGAAATACTATAACATGTACACTGGTTTACTTGTTAGTGTCTCCTAAGTCACATAGGTATTTTCAACTTTCTTTATTTTTATTTTTTCTCTGAACACCAAATAATTTCATGTGACCTATCTTCTTCTTCACAATTTTTTTTCTTCTCTTTAATCAAATCTGGTGTTGAACTTTTAAATTACTTTTCTTTGTATACTTTAGCTATAGAATTTTTTTCCTGTTCATCCTTAAGATTTCTATCATTTTGTTGAGCTTTCTGATACATACATATATATATATTTTTTTTTCTCTTGCTTGTATTGAATTGTCTGTGTCTTACTGGAACTCAGCTCCTGTTCTTGCACAATGGTCTGAGCAGGTGCGGTCCTTTTCTTGTTAGGTCTTTTAATTAATGGAATGGCTCCTTGCATTACAGTTAAATGAAGCTTCAGCCAAGTCATGTGGTTGCTTCTAGGTCCACAATTCAGGTCCATGATTTACAGGTTGGTGATGGGGTCATAGGTGTTTATGGTTCCTACAATACCTCAGGTGAATGCACTGCCCTTGACACCAAGGATGAGGATAGACCTGGATCAGGAGATCATTTCTGGTTCTGCAATCAAGTCTGCAGAGGGTAAACCTGTTACCAGGTAAATAGGTGGGCATGGTTCAGTTGGGTCCTTGATTGGGGTTCTGCCCTGGGTGGGCAGGTCTGTTTCCAGGTCTGTGGTACAGTGTGACTGGAACTAGCAATAGAGTCACTTCAATATAACAGTTGGGTCCATGGTCATTAGGCCAATTACAGGGAACATGGATGGACATGGATATCCCTGGGTTAATTGGTGGATGGGATTGGTTGGGTGACCCTGGACAAACAAAGATACAGCTGAGTCTACTGGGGAACAGGCTACTTTCCATCTATACATAGAACCACATTCAGGCAGTCTATCACCAGGGCACAGATCTGCCTTTTCTAAATGGCTCTCTTTAGTCTCAGGCTTTAAATCAGGATACACAAGGAAGGTCAATTTATGTTCAAGAGTTACCCCAAATTATTAAATGTTCTGAGATGTCACCAAAAATAGTTTTTCTGGGCTTCTTATCCTTTCTTTTCCTGATTATTGCTCCTCTTAGAGTACTTGTTTAGTTAATCACTTGTACAGGAGTCTGTGGTTCATGAGTTGTGTCTTTAGGAATCTGTCCTCAGACAACTATGTAATATGGTTACTGGTATTTTTAATGGTGGCTACACATTAGAAAGTTGGAAAGAATAGCCCTAGAAAATTAATATCAATAAAACATCAGTTAAACTACAAACCAATAGTTTTCCTTTAATCTATTGGTGACCTGGTCTTGAGGAAAAATAATTTACTATTCAAATAGATTTTGCTATTTCCAAGCATACATGATACCATACAATAAAACACACATGGCAAGCCATGGCACCAAGAGAAACCCATGAGAAATAAATGGTAAAACAGCATACTTTTTAAAAATTTGATAAGACAACGTCTAGGCTAGCATAAGAGTTTTCAAAACCTTCGAGTGATAGACATTAGGGGTCTTAATAATATTTGTAAGATCTTTTCTACAGACCTCTGCTGGAGCTCATAAGAAAGAATTATAGAATGTTTGAATACAGGAGAATCCCTGTTATGGTAGAGCACACTTGTATAAGGAAAGCATTCCCCTCTACAGAAATCATTAAGCCACCCTTTAAACCTTCTCCTCTATGGAACAAAAAACTTAAGTTGCTGCGATAAGGGTGGCACAAACCACCACTCCCAGGATTCAGGCAAAGACTAACTTAGGAAAAGATACACACACACACACACACACACATACCATCTTTGGGGTAAGGTAGAAAATTGTCCAGGAACCAGTCCATGGTAAGTCTCTCATTCTTTAGGGAAGAGTGGGAAGCTCGCACAAAATCCACTAAAGATTCACAGCACATTGTATCTTTCATGTGAAGTGGGATATGTTATGTAAGAAAGTTCCAATCTTAAGTACAAATTATCTGTATTTTGTAGCTGGATTAAAGTAAGGGAAAATATACCTAGCCTTTGAAACCTGAATCTTAATCACCAAATAAGTTCTGCCAGTCAACCACTGGGGAGAATAAGAGCATGAGGAGCAAACAGGAAAGTGGAAAACTGAGAGTGGATCCAAAAAAGAAAACACACCAGTCAGCTCATTTCCACATTAAGATAATGTTAGAAGAATTACAAGTGTGTTGCACCCTTAAAGTAAACGCAACAACAAAATCTCAAAGCAGCAACCCATAATTAGATGGACTAAAATTTCCCTGTGAACAGACAAACTGAAGACAGGAGCATATTCTATGCAAAATGCTATTTATCTCCATCTCTACTGTGTTGCCCTTCATGTCCAGAATTCAATAAAAGCATCACACAAAACATGAGAAATAAGGAGAATTTACTTAAACTAATCAAATAAACCAGACTGAGAAAATACCCCAATGCGAAAATTGCCAAGCAATAAAATTAAAATAATTTTGACTTTTAAAATGTTAAAAAATTCTAAAACCTAGTTTACTCATCTTAAAAATGAGAATTTTAAAAAAGGTTCAGATTCATGTAGTTGTGCAGATTAAATGAAAAATGAGACTAAACAGCATTCTTAATAGCATATCTTATACATGGTGAGGATTTAATAAATTACATCAGTAGTTGAGGTGATTAGTGCCGTGTGTGCTTAAAAATGCTGTTGGCTGTCTAAAAACTTTGTGATAAACTTGGATGCACTGATTTATGAGAATCACGCCTGTCTAGAAACCTTTGCAACCATGAAATCAATGCTCAGAGCTTGACTACTTGTATTCAAAATATTTCTGAGCAAATATGAAAGACTTAGTTCATTCACTCTAATATGATTTCCACCATATCCTTGTTCATTTAGCCTCAGCTATGGACAGGAGGGTGAAAGGCAACCCAGTCTTTCTCTACTGCGTCAGAAACTAGACTATGAATAACTCTTCGAGTGCCCATTCAGACTATTGTAAAGTATCTCCCCAAATAAGAATCACTGAACTTATTGCCTGTGTTTCATCATCACAGAATTCAAAATTCCAATTTTCTACTTCTGATTTTATATTTTTTTGTTACGACCATTATGCCAAATACACTAAATAGCACCACAAAGCAATTTAAAATGTTATTTGTAATATGTTTTTGTATTATTTCTTTTATCTTGAAATCTGTATTGCTTTTGCAAGTAAAAGTCAATTACAAGCCTATATTCAGTCCCTAATTAGTGATATCTCATTGCAATGTTGAATATTGTTCTTAAAAACTCAATATTATCATTCATGAGGCAGAACCTATATTATAGAATGAACTTTCTTCTACAAAGCTTTTAAAAACTTATAACTCCCTGGTACTATTTTATTGCTTAAATTATTTTCTCTGATATATTCTGTGCCTTGAAATACAGTTTTAAATAACAACTTTCATAGGATTTAGACAATAGGACATGTCCACCTATTATAACCTTAGATTGTTCTTAATTGTTGTAACTACACTATACTTAAGTATGAGTATCATTGACTCATGTATGAGCTAATTGTAACGAACAGAGATACTCAGCAAATTAACATATGGCACTTTCATGGTTGCTATAGCGCTTTCAAAAGTGATTTATCAAAATTAAAGTTGCTGACAAGTACAATGTAAAAGTAAGGCTGTGAAGTGTCTTTGTATTCTTTAGCCACCCTATAAATGATATCCATGATCAGAATTATGACAGAGAATTGTGCTATCCTTGGGTATTTATCCTTGTGTGCTCAAGTTTTTCTAATCATTTTGTTTTAGAGTCCTCAAAAATTAATGACTACTTTTTAAAAGAATAATTATTTCAGAAAGCTAAATCTCAGAGCTGTCAACATCTTTCCTCATGTACAAGGGAAAGGTGATTCCCACACTAGTGGCAAAGTTAGGACTATAATCACAAGCCATGTGACTCCCAAGACCTCTGTTCTACTACCTCCTAGGATATTTTCTAGATGGTCTAACTCTGACACTAGTTGAATGATCTTAAGAAAATGACCTAATTTATTTGTGACATAGCTTCTTCATGTGAAAATAAAGTAATGATAGTGTACCTTTACAGTTTTATTATGAGCAGAAATCTGAAAGCACATGTAACAATACTTGGCATACTGTGAAAACAGGAAAAGGGTCCACTAAAATCAGTAAGTCTACTTTACATAAAATCCTAGGGTTCTCTTATTGGTGTCAGTTAACATTTTAATAAGCAGCTTAAAAATATGAATGTATTTTCACCAAATAAAAGAATCATAGTCTGTGGCTGAAATGAATTGCAGCATTATTATGAAATCCCCTTATAGATGCACAATTAAGTGTTTGATAATACTGAGTGAGGCATGCAGTTACTCAAGTCATCTGTGGAAGGAAACATACTCACAATTCAGTGACAATTCTGATAGCTAGAATTCACCATATGCTAAGTGTTAAATACTGATTTATTAACTTAAATTATCAGAACAACCCTATGGAATAGGTGTTACTCTTGCTTCCATTTCACAGATGAGGAAACTGAAGTACAGAGAAGTAACTTGCAAAGGCTCACACAGCTAACTTGCAGAGAAGAAACAGCACTGGTCATGCCCTGAGAATTTCCCACTTGAGCTAATTCTCCACTTTTTCCTTACTCCAGTGGGGTAAAATCCTAAGCGATGTATAAAAACAGACCCACTGTTCATTAAAAACGTGTTAAGTCATCATATATTTGCAGAAAGACGAAATTCTAACATTTACAACAAAACAAATGGAACTGGATACAATGTTAAATGAAATAAACCTGATGCAAAAAGACAAATGTTGTTCTCTCTCATATGAAGAATCTTTAAAAAGTTGGCTTGAAAGTAGAACTGTGATTATTAAGGACTGGGAAAGTTGTGGGGATTGGGGAGAAAAGGCTGGTTTGATATGATCAATGCATGATGTGTCTACATATAGAAATATCACAATGAACATAATATGTACAATTAGTGTGTTAATTATAAAGTAATACATAGATGAGTGTGTGTCTTAGTTACTTTGCTATGGATGGGACAAAGTACCCCAAACTCAAGGTTAAAGGAGAAAAGTTTAAAGGAGAAATGAGGAGAAGCATTAGCTTTGAAGGAGAAAAGGTTATTTAGTTCACAGTTTATAGTGGTTTCAGTCCGTAGTCAGCTGGCTTTAATGCAGGGAGGCATGGAGGATGGTCATGACAGAGAACAGACAGTTCATGGTGTAGCAAGCAGCAGGGGGCAGCTTTCCTTATGCTTTCCCTTTTTTACTCCATTCATGCTACAAACCTATTGGCTGGTGCCCCCTTATGTGAGGTTGGTCTTCCTTATTCAATAAATCCATTCGGTCATCCCTGGAACTATACCAAACTAACCACTGGGCTAATCCAGTCTCGCACACCCATAATTCATTCACTGCAAAAAGTCTCAACTATGACTTCAGGAGCCTTGGTGGAGGAGGAGACTAGATACAAATCACAAGAATAAGTGTAGCTTTTAAAATATAATATCATTAGCTAGTGGTAAGACACTATACGTGGTCTGTTGTATTGAAAGCAGTCAACGAGTTCAATAAGGAACAGAACCTTAATATATCATGTCACTGAGCAGACGTAATATGGGTCTAATAAGTTCCCTGCATATGTGGGAGTTGAGGGTTTCAAACACAAAAGATGTGGAAATAGGTCTTTAAAGTACACAAAGACAGTTTATAAAAGTACTAGTCGTTCTTGTCTAAAAGGCTTTCCACTGATCTATATTTCCAGCTTTTTAAATTTTTAATTTTGAGACAGGATCTTGCTAAATCACTAAATTGCCTGAGTTGGCCTCAAATTTGTGATCCTCTTAACTCAGCTACCTGAGTGTTGGGATTACAGGCATCACCACAAGTACTTTAATGTACCCATTTTAATACATGTTAGAGTTCCCATCTTCTTTTTCATCCATCCACTTTGAGGATCTTCTTCCTCTAATGAGAAAGAGCAACATGTTCTCAAAGTAAGTAGAAAACATCTAATAAACCACCTAGAATCTAGAAAAGTAATTTTTAGCTCAAAGAATCACAAGTAATTGTAAATCATATTGACACCGAGCATGTTTTTAGAATTGATTTGAATCTACTTGTTCAATAATTCTGGATGATGCCAGAGATGATGTTTGTGGCCCACATGTTCTTTATAGTGGGTAGAGTTGGTCCTAAAGACATAGGTCCTTTCTACTTTCAAAAGTTAGATATAGGCTATAGAGAGAGTGTTGGCTTCTACTCTGTGCTGTCTTCACACTTAACAGGTACATTCACTGCTGCAAACACAGAGGGCTCTGTCAACAACTTCAGGGAGAAATGATGAGATGGAAAGATGTGAAGATAGCAGGTTAAACCACTGTTGACAGAAAGCCTAGGGAAGCTCTTTCTGCAATGAGAACAAAAGCATGCTTGGTTTGGTCACCAGGCCCATCTACTTACCCCAGAGGAGAAAAAGAGAATTCCTCACGTTGGTGGAATAGATTGCATGCAAATGTGGGGGGTGCAAGTACTTCTTTTCTTTAGATACACTGACTCCACAGATACACTGACTCCACAAATATCTACTGCCGGCTCCTCATGCATTGGGCATTGCTGATATACTGGTCAAATAGAAAGATAGTTTTCTCTCTCTTGGAGCTGATGCTATAGAATAGCTGCACAAGTAATTACAATTGTGTCAAACACTACAAAATAGTGTAGACCATTATCAGAAGTACACAACTAGAATTTTAACCTGGTTTCATCAAACAAAACAGAAAAGTACATTTGACCTAAGAACTCAAGGATAGGTTAGCTTTAGCTCTCTCTGTGGAGATGGAGGGAGATGTTGAGTATCTCAGGAACTGAAAAAATATATAGTTTAATGGCTCCTCAAAAGGCTGAATTAGTGTTTGAAATGAAAATGTCATCTCCTACTCAGAACCAAGTAAAAATTGAGGAAGACAAAATAATTATATTAGTGAACATGTCTTGTGCGCTTTTCATGTTCTACCAGAAAGCTAAACTCATGTTCTATATTTATTTAATCCAAGGAGCAGCCTGTGATGCATATGGTATTATTCTTTCCAGGTTATATGTGAGGAAAAAAGAGAAAAGAGTTTAGACTATGCAGAAATGATAAGGCATGATTCAAATGCAAGTCTTCCCTATATATATGTCAATGTGTTCCAAAACAGAATTTCACATTAGTGAAAAGAAAACAGAAATAACTAAAACAGTATTCAATAAAAGCATAGTAAATTACCCTGGGGAAACAATAGGGGTAATTATACCTCTTTCTGCCTATTTACAACCATACCTATAACCTCAAACAAAAATAACAATAGTAAAATATCTCAAAAAAGCTCACTTCCCTATGTAAATTCCCTGAAGATTTGTAGAGAATCAATACCAGGGTCACCACTGAGCAGTTCATCACACATGACTCAAGATTTTCATGTCTGATTCATCTATTATCTGACAGAGAATCTATCACTCAACCAAATTACTTTATTTTCAGCAAAAAGGAGATTTTTTTAAAAGGTGAAATGAAAATAATCCTTCTCAAATTACAAGTCACTTAATCCAGGAAATGTCCTCTTTTGGCGGGGAGAGGTAATAATCAACCTGGCATAATGAGCAAGATAATTTTCTTAAAGATTTTACACATTGACCCACACACTCACATTGTAAAGTTCTTTACACACACACAAATACTGTAGAGAAAAATGTTTCACCAAGATCAAAATAATTCAAATAGATTATACCACAGAATATTAGTCAAGAGAAAGTTTAAAGTTTCACCCAAAAACATCATCAGCCAACCACATTGCCAAAAGATATCACCCATGGACCAAAGTGTTCATTCCCACAACGCACTCTTCAAAGTGAAAAAAAGTTCACAGATCCACTCTTCTTGTCGAGAGTGGTCAATTTTGTGTTTTAAAGCTCATTCAAACTACACAAGTATAAAGCATGTTCTGTATCTCTTAGTGAGTCAAAGAAAAAACAAATAAATACATATTTTTCAAACCAATATGTGTGTCTTCATTACTGAAGGAAGTCAACAGCAACAGTGGTAGTAAATTTTATACCACCCTTCTTTTTCTTTTACTGGTAGTAAGGTTTTGTTTGTTTGCTTGGTTATAAAATATATAAAATGTTTAGTTTACTTTTTCTTTTACTAAGTCTTCATAATAATCTCCTATGGGCTAAGTCCCAAATTCTTTGAATACTACTAAATGGTAATTGTGTTCTTAAAGCATTTTCTTAAAATGAATGTTTTATATATAACATTTTCTTTAAATATTAATGATTCTTCAACAATTAATGTTTATGAGTATGATCAAATTTCAGAAGCTTTCTAAAATAGCTGAATAAAAATCTGGTAAATTTTGTCTATCTACCAGAACTGAAACTCAGTACAGAATTGAAGAATTGTCATTTTGTTTTGAAGAGTGTAGATAATAAAACATAAAGTGCAAATGTGCTTTGGTAGTCAGAGCTAAAATGCAATGAAGAGAACATGAGAAACACAGCAAGATAACTCTGTCTCTAATTTACAAAATTGGAAAAGACGAGTACTTCAATGGGAGTTTCTCCTAAGGATTGAAGAAATGTGGAGAAGAAAATCTAGTCTAACCCTCCCTTGACAGATGTAAAAGTCCATGGAATGGAAGAGCATGTTCATACAACCAGCCAGTTGAATATAAACATATAATGTTAACTCTTCTCAAAGCTTTTCATGTGTTATTCTGTAAGTAGCATTATACTAAATTTATGGATTAAAAATGAAAACAAAGACAGTAAGTGACTTCATCAAAGCCTCACTATCAAATTAATGACATAACTAATATTAAAACTTAATCAGTGCTCTGAAGACCAGGCCTCTCAGACAAGATCTTACAGGGTGCAGCTCACGTGCTGAGCACTCTGTGCTGGAGTTGGAACTGAGATAGGAAGCTCTCTTCATTCCTTCAGGCATTGGCCTTGTAGTAGGACTTAGGTCTTTAATGACCCATGGGGTAAAAGTTATTTCCAGGAGCCAGTGAGTCTTTGATTATTCAGTAACCAGGTAAGGAAAAATTAATAATCCAAGTCACTTGAATATAAAATTCTGAGAAAATGAATTGGAAACACTTTTTTTCTTCTAGGAAAATCAGTTCAATGAAAGAAGAATCATCAATGATAATTAAAAAATCTTTGACCAAAAGTATGACATTGATTAAAATAGAAAATGCAGTGTTTTTCTTTGGTACAGTGAATTCTCTTCCCCTAGACTGATAAGCTTCTCAATAGTTCAGTTCATCTGTCTTATGATGGTTAAATCTGAGTTCATCATTAGTTTACAATTACTTTCATGATCATTTTCCTGCTAGTCCATTGTAAGATATCATCTTAGGTTACTTTAAAATCACAAAATCTCAACAAAGATGAGCAAACCTTTTCTTGGTCATATCATAAATTGACCAATTCCTGTATCTTTCAATTTAATCAAGTTACATGTATGCTTATAAATTCTAGCAGAAAATTTTTATTTTTTTCTGGACTCCATATTTCTCCTGTAAATTATTAGTTTTGTTATACTGCAATTTAAAGCTGAGATTTGGAATGAGTAAAATCTGTATGAAAACTTACAAAACAGTTTTTGTGCTGATCTTTACCAGTATAGTAACTTTAAAACAGGAGTTTTGTTCATGAAAAGAGTATATTTTACCTTGATTTTCAGCTAGAGTAACCAACATGAAGATTTAGAAAAGAAAACTGAGCCTATGAAATTTTCAGGAAAGAATGATTTTAAGCAATCTAAACCAAATATTTTGGGCTTTGTGTTAACAAAACTTGAAGAACTAAAAATTAAATTTCTTATTTAGTGAAATGGTATTGAATGTAGGTTAATTAGCTAATTAATTGCCTCTTTCTCTGATAAAGAAAACTTCATGTTTTGATTTCATTATATATTTTTGCAGTGTGATCAAATAGATGGTGAATGTTTAATTATTTAAAAAAAATTGCTACACTAAATGGCACATTGCCATTAATTCTCCTCAAAATACTCACTCTTGATTGAAGCACACTTATCCCACCACTCTTATCACTTTTTTAATTAGTTCCAGAAATCCTCATTTGTGTCTTTGCAAGTTGTAATAAAAAATAAAGTGAATACTGCTGTCTAGTGCTATCCAAAGGAGCAATAGGCTCATAGAAGCAGTGACTGTGACCTCATCCAACCTAGTAACTAAAGCTGGCACAGTGCAACTTCTGGCTTTTTTTTTTCAAAGTCAAAATGACCACAAAAGTTAAGCATCTTGAATCAGTTCAGGTCATCTGGGCAGCCACAACTGTGTAACTAAAGACTTGGGTGGTAAGAATGATCAAGTCAGGAAGGTGGAGCCTTCATGAAGTGATCAGTGTCCTTCTGAGGGCTGATCCCAGCTCTGCCCTTCTACCATGTGGGGAAGGTGCCCTTTGTGAGTTAGAAAGCCAGAAGATAACAGAAAATGAATACACGGGGAACTTGATTTTGGACTTCCCAGCATCCAGACTTATGAGAAATAAATTTATGTTGTGTATAAGCTATGCAGTTTATTGTATTTTTGTCATAGCAGTGGAAACAGACCAAGATAAGCATCTGTCTCATCTGACTCATATTTTTGCTCTTGGGCACTGTACTTGGAACATTGTGGACACTCAAACTATTTTAAATGAATGTATTAAGATATGAATGAAATATCAAATAGGTACTGTTATGGTTTGTGTCTAGGTGACCCCACAAATCTCATGTAGTCATGGAGGCTACTGAATCTGGAATTTGTGATTGGTTCATTGTCTAGCACTGAGATTAGTGGTGTGAGTGTTGTGCCTGGCTAGGGGTGGGGCCAGCATACAATATATGGGAGGGAAGAAGGCATGTTTTCCCTCTTTTGCCCTGTTCACTCTTATTGCTTGTGGGCTGCAGTGAACAGTTGCCCCACAGCCATGCCACCCTGCCTTGGAGCCAGCTGAGTGTGGACTGAAACCTCCAAAACTGTAAGAAATAAACCTTTCCTTCCTGCATGTTGGGCATAAGGTATTTTGTCTCAACAACATGAGAAAAGTAACCAAGACAGGTAGGTAGACAAATGACCATAAAATAATTTTATCATAATTTTGTAGTGATTCAAAACTAGTTGAGTTGCATAGTCATAAGCCAAAGAATCTTTAGTTCTGTTTTCATATATAGCTGAGTTTTCACAGAGCTTATTGTTGGATTACACTATATGACAACAGATGCTGGGGGTGGTATTCACGTCTCTTCACAAATATGAACACCACCATAGTGGACAATTATTGAAGTCAGTTTTCCAAAGTCCTGATATAATATTGTGTTATAGTACTTTGAAACAATATACCTACCTTCTACTAAAATAGTATATACCTTTGTTCAGTAAACAAGAGCTACATATGTATTAAACTGTTTATTCTAATGATGTCCAAATTAGAATGAAGTATACATTCTTTCACAAACACTGACTTAATTTTATTATTTTCTGCTCCTCAATCCACAGTAACATCTCTCACCAGCATGTCTTTGTCATTTGGCACATGTTCCCGCAGGCGGTGATTGATCAGTTCTCTCAGTTTATATTCTAGCTCCCTACATGGACTGTTGCCTTTTGGCACCCTTCCTTCTAGAAATAAGTTCTGTCAAAAATAGCTATTTAATAGGTGTATTTGTAAATAATTTGATGCAAACATTCCTAAATCTCCAGGTCTGGCTTCACTCTATCTTTATTTTTAATACAAAATGGAAATGAAACTAAAACAGTGAACAAATTAATCTTGATATTGTAACATTTGTCAACATCTAGAGTAATGCACGATTGTAAATACATTTTGTTATACATCTTCTTTGTGCATCTATTTTCCCTCTAAATGATATGCATAATAAATACATTCTAGGTAGTTTCTATCACTCTACATACATATTTGATAATCTCAGAAACAGCTCAGTGAATATCAGCATTTAGAGATCCCAGTGTTTGCCTGTGTGGTATTAATGGTTTGGCAGGAACAGGTGCTTACTGCTAATGGCAAATATTTGAAAAATAAAGGAGTAATTCTAGGGAATTAGTTGTATCACAAAGATGAAAATAATTTGTGCTCTACTGCTCTCATTGGAAACTAAGTGGCTGTCCTTAGTGTTGTTTATAATAACTGAAGAGCAGATAATTAACTGAATCTCTGTTCTCAAACCCTACCTATGCATTGCATTTCCCTATTCCTCCTTTCCTTCAATATTTATCACAGCAGTAGTACTTTTCCATACATCTGTTTCTTAAAAGGTGAGTTGATATAGCTATAAAAATTTGGGGGTTTTATTTTAAAATGCTCTTTTCAAAATTAAAGAAAACAATTTTCAAAAACGAACTATATTTTTTTCTGTTAGAAATAGATGACTAAAACAGAAATGATAATTTATGTATTTCTAAAACTTGATTTTAAATATGAAGATATATAAACTAAGCAATAGAACTTAAAATTTCTCTATAAACAAATATATTAGTCTCAGTAATATCAGCTGCTATAGCAAACAAGTCCCAAGCTTATATGATTTAGCTCCCTTAAAGCTTACTTTTTGAGTGTGTCAAAGTACATACAGAATGTTCTTGAGTGGTAGCTGGAGGTGATATCAAAGGAAGCTCTGCTTTCTACAGTCATGGGCACTGGACTAGAGGATTAGTCTTTTGAAGCATAGATCTTTTAAGATCATCCTAGGTATTGACAAGAGGGGAAGAAGGGGAGAGGAAAAAGGCCAAAGGGGAGAAGAAAATATTGAAATTTTATGCTTGCTTAACCATCATGGTGAAATGAAAATAAAAGTTTTCCATTTTTTGACAAGGTCCCATCACATGGTCCTAGGTCCAAGGGGTCTAGGGATGCTTGTAAATGGTCATTTGCCAAGGTTCTCTGGCAAA
>RJWT010007817.1:0-27108 GCA_004365215.1 Cuniculus paca | reverse complement strand
CATTTTCAAGATTCCTCTTACTATGCTAAAGCAGAAGCGACCTCAAAACACATCTGTACCCAAAAGCATTTAAAAAGACATTATCATGAGAAAAGAGAACCATGGTTTCCTTTCTTTATGATCATTACTATTACAAGCCGCTCGCACTGTTTCATTTCACAAGCATATTAAAGCACAGTCATTTCTGATAGAAGCACAAAAGAGACTTACGATGTATTCGATGTGCCATTGTCTGGACTCTCGGGTTCAGCATCACCTTTCTCTTAAAAAGGGAGCAGAAAAAAATACCAACATGTGAGTCTGGCCGTCTTTAAGAATTAAGAGAGATTAAATATATTTCTAGGCTCCTATTAAAAATCTTTCAAAATGTGCAGCAGGAGGCTATTAAAACATCTTTTATTGCCTGAGAAGCGGATTTGCAAAATAATCTCGTCTTTGCAATGCAATTGCCCAGGCACAACTCTGCGAGTAGGTACTGAGGAGCTATTTGCAAACACCAGAGACTTGCATTGGGGACCCTGCCAAAAGATGAATATCTTACAGATGGAATCAGTTTCTTTCCATTTCATTTTACAGAAAATTTAAGGGAAATAAACCCATTAGCATGCCACATCCAAGACACTTTGAACTTTGATCCTCTCTGCTAACAAGCCAAATAGGGTCAGGCAGAACCAGAATTTGGACAGAAGAATTCTACGGAACATTGAGGTTGGAGTCGTGAGGTTCCCAAGAATTCCTACCCCACAGAGCACGCTGGCAGCAGGTTTTGGGGCTCCCAAGTTAAAGGAGAATAAGATGTAAACCACAAATCCTTTCTGACCCTCTGAGAGGCTAGTTACAGAAACGTTTCTGTGGGATGTGGTCATTGGGGATTTAATGGGTTTTAGTTTGGGGAGCCAGGAAACACCTCACTTTGTGTAGTTTTAAGGGCAAATTCCTTTTGCAACAGGCATAGCATAATGCCTAATCCTGGACCCAATGGTGATTGGAAGCAGGCATTGTCATTTTGGAAGGAGCCTTTTTGGATTTCCTTGAGGCCAGGAGGGAAGGAGCGGGGTTGTTCATTCCTGAGAGTGGGTTGGCTGCAGCTGCAGATAGCTGTGCAGTACAACCGTGGAACAAACCCCACACAGATTGAGAGTTGCAAGAAGTGGGCAGGTTGGTGGCTGCTGGCTTTGCTGCACTCTTCCAGCCAGACCTGGATATCTCCTAGGACAGTGATGGTGAAATTTTTAGAGCTTTCAATGATAACAAACAGCCGGCTGTGGTATGCCTACCATCGGTTCGCCACTACTGTACCTAGGCCACTGGTCAGGCCCTCAGGCCTAGGCATGGTGCCAAGCTCCATTGGTCAGCTGTCAACAGTAATTGGTGGTCACTTTGTCTGAGGAATGAGGATCCCTTATATTTTATAATGAGCACATCCTGAAGATACTGTCCAGGCTGAGCTCAAGAGCAAACTTCGCATTTTCTTCTGTTTCTCATAGGAAATTAAACAACTGACAGAAGAGGGACATTCAGTGACAAAGGAGTTCATGCATCTATCTCAGACACAGCTGTGCTGTGTGTTCACGGTGCTGGTGGCCATGAGAGACAGCCACGTGGCTCCAAAGCCAGTGGAAAAGTCATTCAGGGTACAGCCACGTGGCTCCAAAGCCAGTCATTCAGGGGAAAATAAAAAAGCCACAAAATCCATGCTGATGACAAACACTGGGCATGTTGAGGTTCCTGTCCTCACGAAGCCATGTTGATATAAAAGACAACCAATAAACTTGCTCTGGAGTTCAGACTTTTATATTTGGTCTTCTGGGAAGGGCTTTGGTTTGCTCACTTAGGAGACATGTAAGCTGGCTTCTGTGCTGGAAAATAACCTAATCTAGCACTTTCCAGCATCATTTTTCCACAGAGCATCATCATTTCTGCCATAATCCCAAAATAGAGAGTCATAACACCTACATGATGTATAACAAAACTGAATGGAGATTTCATTTTTCTCAAATAGATTGACCCCTCTTTTTTTTTTTTTTTTAATTTGGAGAAATTGGTTCCTTTCCCCAGGCCATAGTGACCAGTAGTTACCACACATGCATGCGCACACACACACATATGCATGCACACACACACACACACACACACACACACACACACACACAACCAGGGCTAGGCAGTAGCAGGCAATAGTAAATATTTCCAAATAACTGATGTCAGAAAACAGGGAATCGATAATACAAATGAAGGCCTTGTTGGGATGTCTGAATAAGTATGCTTTACCTTGACCAATGATGCTGCCAAATAACCCACAGGCTGAGAGGCCACAGGCTCCACTGCACACGGGAGCTGGGGGCTGCAGGAGTCCCGGGCTGGCGTCAGCTCAGGGGCAAAGCTGCAGCTGATTATCTCTGCTCTTGGCAGCACTTATGTTGTGGCAACAGGGAAAACAGAATAGGTTCTGGCAAATCAGAAGGCTACCAAGGGGCCAAAAGTGAGTGCTCCTAGCAACTTCAGTGCGGATAATGAATTAGCCTTTCTGGGTAGAAGTAAGCTGATGATTAAGACAGGAATTACTACTATTTTTGTCCTTCAGGAAGAAGGAGCTGCAAAACTCTTCCCTATGCCAACATCTTAAAATTTTAGGTGATGCAATTTCTGAAGTTAATTTGAAATGTTAAGGGCATAAGCCATTAAGAATCACAGTCTGTCACGGCACAAGTGGAAATGCGGAAGGCGAGCTAGAAACTTCTCAGAATGAGATTTAGTTAGTTAGGTCTCCAGAGATGTTATCCTGCAGCCCCTCAAAAGACTGCTGGGTTCATCTTGCTGATCTTAGCTGCGTTCACAATGAATCTCACCATGCTGATTCCTTTGGGAGAGAACCTGCATTGGTCACTAATAAGTGAGACATAAAAGACTCGTTCAGGTGCAGTGTGGTCATTTTGCAGGTGAAAATATAGTTACAGAGAGGAAAGGAAGAAAAGTGAGCTACAGAAAGGACTATACTGATGCATGCAAATTACATACAGAGGATACCTATATGTATGGCACATGTATTTTCAACTTGACACATGTCCTTTGATGATTTGTCACTAACAGAACTATATACTAAATTAGGTCTAGGGTGGTGGTGTAGCTCAGTGGCAGAGTGCTTGCCCTGGGTTCATCCCTAGAACTTAAAAAAAAAAAAAAAGCAAGAGGCAGTTTAAGGTACATTCACCCCTGAGATGGGTATGGTTTAAGGTCTGAAACAGCCTGATGGTTCTAATAAGCCATTTAGAAATGTTTTTGTAGCTACATTTCTAATTCAATAAATGTACCCAAGGCTTTCATTCCCGGCCCCCTGGCTGGGAAGCATAAGTAATAGAGTTCATACACCTTAAACACTTAAACTGACTGGGTTGCTGGAGGATTCCATTCTCCATCAGCAGTGCTAGGCTATGGACCAGATAAGAGTTTTGAAAAAGGACTCAAAATAGACATATATTACACTGCATTCTACTGCAATGGAAAAGTTGGCTATGCTACAACTTCTCTTCCATTGTAATTCATGTGTTTCTCCTTTCGAACAGTAGAGGAAAGGCAATGACCTTCCTTGCTTTTGCTTTTAATTGCTAGTCCCTGATTCGTTACTTTAAGTTATATACTATTATTTTTATTTGTAGCGGTATCAACTTTAGATATTCCTAATGATCTCCGATACAAAAAATGAGAGATCAGGTATCTAACATACTATCCCTTCCCCTGCAATTTTTATTAGTTCTGTTATTACTTGCAGCGTCTCTAGAAGGTATTTCTTGATTAATCAACGTCTGACAGTACAACACCTCTTTCTGTTACATATAGTGAGGGAACTCGCCTGTTTATTCTTCCATCTAACTTTCTTTGCTCACTTTCTCAACTCTAACCTGCTATACTTTTCTTATTACAGCAATTGCCAAGACTTAACATGTTTACATTCTGTTCAATAATTATTCAAGAGTCACGCACATTAGTATTCATTTAGTTAACAATTTAAATTTTGGACTTGCCAATGGGCCAGTTAGAGAAATTATAAACCAATGACTAGGATTCACAATATTGTAAGCATTAGCTACTAGATGGCAAACAAGGATAAGTGAATCTATGAAAACGGGATCGTTGCTAACACTGAATGAGGCAGTGTCCCTGACATGTATGCTCAATGGATTCTTGCTGTCATTTCTACCACACCACAAAAAATAACTTAGACGTCCCACAGGCATCTGGGCTCTTCTATTCCTCCCTGCCAGCTATCCAGTGAAGATTCTGTGATAATCAGTCCCTTTCGTCCTCTGAGAGTTTTTTTTCTTTTTTTAACCCTGCATATGTGTATTCTTTGGTTGTTGCTGTTCCTAATCTATGCATGAATGGATCCAGACCGATACATTCTACCGAGACTCAGCTCTCATGCTCCTCACTATGGTGTGCAGACCCCGCCGTCGCGATGCAAGTCGATTTGGTTTTGCTCATACATCTTCAGTGCTGTGAAGTATCTGAGTGTGTGAAGATACTATGAGTTCTGAGGGGAAGGCATGGAGATGTTTTTCCGCTCTAAGTGATGCATTTGCAGACATTCACGAGCATCCTTTATCCCAGATATGTTAGGTAGGAGTTCTGGGCTGTGGGGCTCATGCAAGTCAGACTACCAGGGAATTCTAAACTGGTTTTCCAAACTAACACCCTCTCTGGTAATAAAGATCACCCCTCATCTACATCTACACAACACTTGTTGGAGTCACATTTTTAACATTGTTTTGCTAATTTAATAAGGTAAAATGAAATTTCACTGTGGGGTTCACATTCCTCTGAGTCCTAATGAGATACATATTTTGGACTTGCTCCATTGTGTCATTTCTTAAAAAAAATTTATTTATTTTTAATCTGGAGAAGGATTTTAGTGTCTATATACAAGTAGTAAATTTGTATCATCCTAAATATAACTACAAACACAGTTCTCAGAATTAGCTTTTTTACTTTTTTCTAATATCTTTGGGCGAACTATAAGTTTTTAATTTTAATGTACTTTTTTTTAATCAATACTTTCCTTTAATTGACTTCTTGTATTTTATGTTTAAGAAACACACTGGAAATACGTGCTATGCTGTCTTCTGAAAGTGTATAGTTTCACAGATTTTTAAAAAATATCCAGATTGTTTTTTGTTGATGATGCTGGGTGGAAGTCAATTTCATGCTTCTCCCTGTAGATGACCCATAGTCCCCGTTCCCAGTGTTCCCATTTGAAAAGCCTGTGTCTCCACACAGATCCAAGTTCTCATCTCTGTTTAGGTGTCCAGTTTCCTTGTCCTGTGACCACTTCTGGCTCTTCTACTCGGTTTCACCACTCATTGGTGAACTGCTTCCTTCATTACTTCAACTGATTGGCTGGGCGAATGCAGGGAAGGCAAGCTCCAACCTTGTTCTTCAAGTGAGTCTTAGCTGTTCCTATAAATTTAAGAATCAGCCTTTGACTTTGATTAGAGCTGTACTGAAGCAAAAGATCAATTTGGAGAGAGCCTATATCTTAACAATACTGCATCTTCCAATCTATGTACCTGGTGTTGCTACATTTCATTTAGGTCTTCTACAGTGTCTTTCAGTAGTTTGTAATTTTCTCTGTTGGGGTCTCACTTGCTGCTTGTCAGGTGTGTTGCTTAGTGAGTTACATTTTTGGTGTCCATGCTAAAAGATGTTTTCCAACTGTTTTCCATTTGTTAAAAGGGAAATGCAATGGATTGTGTATACAGCAACATCACTGTATTTTTTTACTGATTCTATTAACTCATCTGTATTAAGTCTCCTACATAGATAATTAGCTAATTTGAGGAATGAGTTTTCTTTTTCCTTTCTAACACACTCATATTTTTATTATTTTTTTTCCTGTTTCTTAGTACACTGTTTTTACCAAGGATTCATAATGTTGGGCAAAAGTTGAACCCATATCTTGATCTATCTTTAGGAGAATGTGGTAAATATTTGAATATTAAGTAGGGTGCTTGCTCTAATGTTTTTTGTATGTGGTGTTTTTTTTTGGGGGGGGGCACCGGGGATTGAACTCACGACCTTGCACTTGCCAGGCAGGCGCTTAGATCGCTGAGCTAGATCCCCGGCCCTGGTGTTTTTGAGACAGGGTCTCACTATGCTGTTCAGGCTGGCCTTGAGCTCACTTTGTAGCCCAGGCTGGTCTCGAACTCACAACGATCCACCTGTCTCAGCCTCCCGAGTGCTGGGATTACAGGCGTGAGCCACCACGCCTGGCTGTATGTGGTGTTATTGTGCTAATGAAATGGTCTTTTTTTTTTTTTTTTTTTTTTTTTTTTTTTTTTTTTTTTTTTTTTTTTTTTTTTTTTTTTTTTTTTTTTTTTTTTAGTTTTTATGTTTTTAATTTTTATGTTTTTGGTACCGGGGATCGAACTTATGACCTTGCGCTTGCCAGGCAGGTGCTTATGCCATGGAGCTAAATCCCCTAACCAATGAAGTGGTCTTATAGTCTCCATTTGCTAAGATTTCTTTCTCTCTGAATTGCAGACAGTAAATTTTATAAAATGTTTTTCTCGATTTAATGAAATAACTGTATTTTCTCCTTTAATATTTAATATAATGAATTACGTTAATATTCTAAAAAGATCTACTTTTGAATTCCTAGAATAAATACAATTTCTTAATTATGAATTGCACTTTAAAGTATATTTTATACTTTTCAGAATTTGATTACTAATATTTTCCTTAGGTGATCTGCATCATGATCATGAATGAAATTGGCCTGAATTCGTTTTCTTGCACTGTTCCTGTCAAGTTTTACTGTAAAGTTATGCTATCTGGGAGAATAAGCTGGGAACTTTTGTGTTTCTGTTCTGTTCTCCCAAAGATCCTTAAAAAAAAAAACGTTTAACTCTGGAGTCATGTGTGTATGAAATGATTATTAAAAATGACTAAGATCATTCTAAATTTTATATAAAACATGATACACAAGTAATCATCTCAATTACATTAATTTCACCTAATTTAGAGAAAACTGGGCGAAATTTTGTTCATATTTTATTATCACTTTGATCTACAGCATGCAATACTCATTCATTTTTATTGTGATGATTAACAAATATTGACTACACAGGTTAAAGGGTTTCGCTGTGACATTTCCATAGCTATACACACGCTGTCCACCCTCCCTTCTACCTCCTCCTGCCCTCTCTGGCGCCATCTCCCAGCCTCAGCCCTTTCTGTTCTCTAATCATGACCCTTTCACTTCTACCATTCTTTATTTGTATTTTCTCTTTTTGCCTTGACCAACCTCTCCAGGAAATTCTTTAATTTTATTATATTTTCAAAGAACAAACTTTTGGTTCCATGGATATTTAAAATTTTATTTTTGTTTGCTATGTGTTAATTTGTTATTTGGGTGGTCTTTCAGTTCTCTTTGGATTTATTTTGCTCTTCTTTATCTAACCTTTTAGGATGTATGCTTAGCTATTATTATTTTTTAAATATAAGTATTTAAAGTTACAAATTTCCCTCTCATTTATTTACATTTCCCAGTTTTAATACTAGGTATTTGAATTACCTTTCCATTTAGAAGCAAGATCTAAAGTACTTCTTAATTTCTAAACTTTGTGTCTTCACTAATTATCTTCTTGTTATCACCTTCTAATTTAATCACATTGTGGTCCGAGATCATGATCAGTAAAATACTGGGCCTCTGAAACATGTTGAAAGTTGTTTTGTGGTCTAACGTGTTGTCAATTTTCATAAATGTTCTTGGTTTGCTTGAATGTACAATATATTTCACAGCTGCCACGTCATGGGCTTTTGTTAATTTTTTGTTTGCATTACATCTCAATTGTTAATTTGTGTTTGTCTCTCCAAATAAGATGAATTTCTCCTTGTAATTTGGTTGATTTTTGCTTTTGAAATTCTGAAGCGATATTATCCAAAATTTACATGTTTAAAATTCTTTCATCTGTATAGTAAGCTGTACTTTTTCCTTGTTGTGTAGTAGCCCTCTTTAGTAATGTTTTTGTTTATGGTTTATTTTTCTGGGATTAAAATAAATATACCATCTTTCTTTTCATTAGTATTTGCCTGGCATATACTTTCCTATACTTTTTTCTTTCAAATGTTCTGAATCTTTGATTTTTCAATGTGTCACTGTAAACAGGATAGACCTGGTGTTTCATTTTTAATTCATTTAGGCAATACCATATATATTGTTTAAACATAGAATTCAATACATTTGTTTAAATTATTGATTTCATTTCATTTATGCCATTATACTGTTCCATGTACTCTGTTTAGATAAACTGATATTTTCACATTCCATTTTTATCTTGGTCTGTAAGATGCTTTTCACATTTTGTTTGCAAGTTAAACACCTTTTCTTATGGCTTAGTGATTATCCTGAAAATTGTAAATCTTTAATTTTTCAAAGTCCAAAGTTAATATTTTTTACTCTTCTCCCAAATAATTAGAGATACTGAGAAGATTTTAATCCCGTTTTCCTCCTTATTTTTTGTCATTGTTTTTGTGTATTATAATCATGCTTTTATTTTTATTACCTCACAATATATTATTGTTTGCTATGACCTATATTGTTCAGATTTTCTGTTTTTACTTTCTTAGCTGTTCAATCGTTCTTACGGCTCACACTTCTCATGAACAAAGTACATCTTTTGGAATTTCGTTTTTTAGGGTCTGATGGCAGCAAACTCTCCCAGCTTTTGTTTGTCTGAAAGTAACATTCTGCTTTTTTTTCTTTTTTTGTAAGAAAGAAACAGAATCATAACAAAATTCTCAGTGATTGTTTTCTCTCAACATAGTGAAGTTGTGATTCTATCGTTTGGTTCCTACCGCTGGTGCTGGTCACTCAGTCGAAGTTTGTTCCTTTTCTGAAAATATTAGGGGTATTTTAAGGTAGCTTTACCTTCACAGATGTGTTTTGCGTAGCACATCTGTGTGAATCTTTGCCATTTTCCATGGTTAGTACTCACTCAGCGTTGTGACTATGTGAACTAGTATCTTTCAATCCTGGAAGATTCTTGGCCCTCATGTCCTTTCATACTGCTCTTTCTGCACTCCTGGTATCCAACTTAGATGTGTGTTAGATTTCCCTGCTTTGTCCCTCATGTTTCTTAGTTTCCATGTCCTATCTTCTGTTTGTGTCTCTCCTAAGCTGCATTCTAGGTGATTTCTTAAATTCAGTTTTCCAATTCATTAATTCCCATTCAGCTATGTCTAATATGCTGTTTAAACCTGCCCATGGAAATTTTAGTTTCTATTACTCATGTTTTCATTTCTAGAAATTCTGGTTAGCACTTCTTCAAATCTTCTTGTTCTTTACCACATTTGCAACCTTCTCTTCTACTTCTGGAAGTTAAAGTAAGGACTCTTATTTTATGTTCTAGGTTTGATATTTCAAATATCTAAATGAGTAGTATGATTTTCCACCATCATTTCTTTATTTAGCATATAGTCTTGTTTCCTTTTACATAAAGTGTTTTCTTTTTTTGCTGTGAGTAGGTCATTTTACTGAGAATAGTATTCATTTTTATTATTATTTATTCTGTATTTTCTTTCTTTTTCTGGTCTTTCGATTAGCTGGATTTTTATTTTCCCACCTTGATTACCTATGTGCTTTACTCTTTCATATTTTCTATTTATTTCAGTTTTCTTTTGTTGTTTTGTTTTCTGAGGTAGAGTCTCACTGTGTATTCTAGGCTGGCCTTGAACTCACTACGTAGCTCAGGTTGGCCTTGAACTCCCAATGATCCTCCTGCCTCAGCCTCCCCAGTGCTGGGATTACAGGCGTGTGCCACTATGCCTGGCTTTGTGTTTTAGCTGTAACTCTGTATTCTACATTCTAGACTTCAACTATAGCCCATCCCTTTTATAAAATTCTATTAGCTTTTAATTTTGTTGATCTTATTTTTAATTCTTGAGTGTTTGTTTATTCAGTAATTCAATCTGTTCACTCTTTATTTAATACAAACAATTTCAGATCTTTCTGAAGATTGTGAGATTATACTTGAAAATTTTTTCTTCCTTGTCTCGAATTAGCTAGCTTCCGTCTGGGGCCATTCCTCTTGGTGCTTACAAGTTACATACTTGTGTGTTTGAATAATAGGTTGAAAAGCAAAGTAGTTGACGTGGACTTCCTGTGTTAGTACACTCACTGATTCTTCTAACACACTGACTCCTTTTGGGGGAATGGTTGATTTAAAGGGCTGGTTTATAAGAAGACAGAGCATGTTGACTGGGAGATCAGAGAAGAGAAATTTCCAGGGAAACTTTGCTCTACTGCACCCTCTCCCCGCCAAAAAAAAAAAACAAACAAACAGGAAATAAACTAGGGGTAGTGACACATGCCTGTGATCCAGCACTCCAAGAGGCTGAGGCAGGAAGATTCCAAGTTTGAGACCAGCTTGGGGAACTTAGCAACTTAGCAAGACCTTCTCTGAAAATACAATGTCAAAATCAAAAGAGCAGGAAATGTAGCTCAGTGGGGACAGTTCAATCCTCAGCACTGAAAAAAACAAAACAAAACAAAACAAAACACCAATCCAGAACAAAACAAGAAGTACTTTTCTTTGGACTTGTAGACGGTTTCTTTATTTCCCTCTTGAGAAAGTTGACTTTTCTTCCACCACTTACTCATGTCTCTTTTTAAGGTCTAGTATCACCTTAGAATCTATTCTGTTTCTCTCTTACACAGTGGTTCCCATCTAGGAGTTTTGGTTGCCTGTTCATTTTTAAAGAAAATACCACTTGGAGCTTTTTGGGAGGAGAACCAGACTGAAAACTCTGTATGAGTCAGCTGGGATAGGGGTGCGGGGTAACGGGTGGGAGCATGGCCCGGTGTTGCCACTGAAGATCTGGAATCAATCCTAGGGCTCGAGCAGCTTTCCCCTTTGATTCTTGTTCACCAGGTTATGACTTTCTCTGCTCGGGATTATTTGTCTGTAGGCGTCCTGTCTACTTTCTGTTCCAGAAATGCAGCTAAGTTTCTGGTTTGCTGACAGTGTGTTTCCACGTTCTCAGTGCTGCTGTGGATTTTTTTGGGTTTCTACAGCTTTATGGTTAGTAAGTGGGATTCAGAAGGGGGAGGGAGATGAGCTTAAAGCACAACAGTCACCTGGACAGGTGTTCTTATAACTTAAAAAAAATGCCAACACAAATCATTGGTTCTAGTATTTAAATATTCAGTATCTCGATAAAATAGCTTACTGGGTATTCAGAAAGTGTGGGGAAATCTGTCTTAGCAAAGGTCTTAGAAACATTCCCCACTGGTGCCTGCAGCCACAGCAAATCCTAGCAGAAGCTGGGATAACTGAGTGACATTGCCCATGCATCAGGGTGTCACCATCTATTGCCCCCACCTCTGCCTTCCTTGAGCTACGTTTCCCCAGGCATCTGTCTGAACAGCTCTTCTCCCCAGTTCTTAAGGCACAGATGCCCAGTGGATGAGGGTGCCCAGTGGGTCCACAGACCTATCTCCTAGCACACAGAGGTCTTCATCTTTAAGACACAGCTTTGGCCTTGGTGAAGGGCGCTCTCTGCTCACCAGTGCTCACGAAACTAACAAAGCCCTGTCTTTGTGAGCTGCTCTCGGGACATGAACAGCATAGCTTAGGATCTCTGATGCCCCAGACCGCATTCACACCAATTAGCAGTGCCAAAGAAGAGAACGGAAACACTGCCTCACAGAGTGCTCCTCGCTCTGATGACAAAGCCCATGTGTTTTATTAGCCACTGATTCCAGGAGGAAGCTGCTTCCTAAAGAGCCTGGCCTGTCTTTCTCTAGATCAGGACATGGCGCATGTACCTAGCCGGCTGTGACTTTCCTGCCTAGATTCTAAGGCCACTTATCTTGAGGTCTTCTGATTGCTTTTGATTGCCTATTCCTTTCCTTTTAACTTAGACAACTCAATATCTGCCTTTTAATTTTTTTCCCTTCCACACATACTAGGGACTATGATAAAGCGTGATGTGTCTTTTTCCTAGGCTCACTTTGAAATTCACCATTTTCTGTTTTGCAGGTTCACACTTAAGATCACTCTCAATCCTACCATTCATCCAGGCAGGACTGGAGTAAATGCTTCTCTTTTTCCCACTCAATTTTTGCTTTTCATTGAGTTTCTTGTAAACCTACTGTCTACTGCATCTTCCCACCCCCTTCCACACCCACAAAGATAGCAGCAGCAAAGTCTTTCTTACTTGGGTTATTGTGTCCGGAGGATACCAGCTGAGAGTCCTGAAAGAACAACAACAAAAGAAATCAATTGATGTTCTTATTTAGACTTTCCAAACCCAAGTTGAATGTGAGATACTACTTGTCATTCAGAACTTCTCCACTGCTCAGAACTCTAACAACAACTGTAATGAGAAACACATACCCTAATGTGCTTGTAAAGCAGTTCTGGGAATGCCATTCACCATTACATTTATTTTGCGATACTGACTTCTGGTTTTGTTTATGGAGGTGAAATTCACATAACATAAGTTAGGCATTTTGAAGCAACAGTTCAGTGGCATTTAGGACATTCATAGGGTGGTGCGACCCCCTCTACCCAAGCTGCAAAATATTTCCATTACTCCAAAATAAAAACTCTTCCCCATTAAGCAGTGTCCCCCGGTTTCCTCTCATCCCCAAACCTGGTGATCACAGGTTTCCATCTGTGTCTATGGATTAACTGACTCTAGATATTTTGTATAAATAGAATCATACAAGGTATGATCTTACGCGTTTGGCTTCTTTCACCTAACACAGCGTTTTGGAGGTTTGTCCTGGTAGCATATCCAAGCATTTCATCCCTCTTTGTGAATGAATAAGATCATGTTGTATGTGTACATACACAGGCATGTGTTGATGGGTATTTGGGGTGTGTCCACCGTGTGGATACTGCGAACAGGGCTGCTATGACCATGTCATGCATGTACCTGTCTAGTCTTTGTTTTCAACCTCTGTGTATACCTAGTAGAATTTGGGAGCCATAGGTAACACTACATTACACTTCTTGGGAACTCCCAAAATGTTCTCCAAAAAAGCAGAACTAGTTTGCAAAAAACAAACGTTCCTGTTTCTCCACATCCTTGCCAAAAAGTGTCATTTCCATTTAAGGAAGATTCTAACCCTTCTTGAGGATGTAAACAGGAGTTTCGTTTTTTTTTTTTTAACTTCTATCTCCCTAAAAACTAACGTTGTAGCACATCTTTTCATGAGTCTGTCAGCTGTTTTTAAATCTTCAGCGAAAAATCTACTCAAGTCCTTTGTTGTCTTAAAATATGACTGACTGCTTTTGTGTTGCTGAGTTTGGAGAGTTCTTTACGCAGTCTGGATCCTACACTGTATCAGAGATACAATTTACCAATTATTTTCTCCCGTGATGGTGGTTGTCTTTTTCCTCCTCAATGTACAAAAGTGTTACATTTTGATGAAGCTTAATTTGTCTACCTTTTTCTTTGGTTGCTTGTGCTTTTTGGGTTATATCTAAGAATCAATTGCCAAGTCTACAGTCATGAAGATTTAACCCTCTCTTCTGCTATGAGGTTTATAGTCTTAGGTCTTCTATTTACTCATTGATTCCATATTTTATTGACCCTGAATCTAACTCATTTCCTTTTGACCATACCTTGATGGCCGTCACTTCTGTGCAGAGGAGGTTGACCACTGTCCCTCCAGGGACATTTTCCAGAACAACTGTTGTTAACCACACAGCAGTGGATGAAGAAAAATTATTACAGATACTCACTTATCTACAGTGGCATGAATCCAGTCATAGGTAACATTTTAAGTTTAGTTAATACTCAGGGAGAGACTGAACTGGATTTACATTAAAATGAAATGTGAAATTTGGTGTTGAGAATCCACATCCTCTTCCCTCACAAAATACTCATTTAATATGAAATATAAGGGAGAGTTACAAAGAATGAATTGAGATGGTAAGAATGTAAAAAAAATAAGTAGCAGCACATAAAATCCAACAAAACTCCTTTATAATTCTGCTATGTGGAACAAAACTCCAGTGAAATAGAATTAACTTCTATTATGTGGCTTAACATATTTTATCAGATTTTTGCTACATGAATACAGTTGTTATGGGCTAGAGGGATCACTTAATGGGACTCGGGGCATATTCAAATCCAAGCAATAATGTCTGTTTTAGACAGGAATTCCACTGGCATGGTATAAAATGAACAGGTCTGTGGGTAGGATTTGGGTGAAGAAATTGGGGAGGGAAAGGATTCCTGCTCTATGAGGCAGACTGAGTCATACACAGGTGCCTAGTAATAACAAGCTATTCATTGGAAGAAAAAGTACAGATATAACTCTTAGTCTGAGCCTCGGTTTCTGCGAACAGTTGCATGCAGATGAAATACTGTTCCTGAAGCGATGTGCTAAAATGTAATCTGCAAAAATGACCTTGATCTGTTTTGGATAGATGTAGTCATGAAGAAGATACCCACAGTTAACTTTTCCAGGTGGGAAACCCATCACCCGAGCACAAGGATGGAAACCTCTGAGACGCTGGAATTTTTCTTTGTTTGCTCTCACTGATGGATGGGAAACGACTTTACTTCTTGATGTATCCTGAAACTCAAGTGAGGACTGTCACACAGACTTTTCAGCAGAGAGCCAAAGGAAGCTTACGGATGGCCTGAGTTATTTGTGATTACATCTTCTAAGATCACTAGTCACACCAAACTTCAAATTTGAACTAAAATACCTGTGTAATTCATGACTCTTTATTATTCCTATTTTGCCTGGGAAGTGGAGAGAGAGGCAGAAAATGGAGAAAGTAATGGGTACCAAAAAAAAAAAATCACTGTAGGAGTGGCAAGAATAGAATCATATTCCATCGTGTGTTTCTGGCTGATCTCTTCTGAGTGGTTCATTTGAATTGACAAATGTTAGCCCCAAAATGCTGAGTCATGAAGTACTACCGTCCCCAGTCTGGACCATTCTGTGGGACAAATGATGTTTCACTTCCAATCATAATGACCCCTGGCCAGCGTGTCACCAGCCTGCTCACAGAGGTGTCAGCTGTCTGAAGAGGTTTCTCCAAGCTGAGGACCATAGGGCACCATCCCCACTCCGTGTCTGCAGTCCTGCCTGCCCTGCTGTGAAGCCCCATAGCCCCACAAAATTGCAGGTCCATTATCCTCACAGACCCAGTGCCCAGCTGGGGTCACAGCAGAGGGAGGGAGACAGATGCTCCGTTCTCCACAGGGCCAGGCAATGAAGTTCTTTCCATTTTGTGTCTCCTGCCACCCCACCCAGATACCCACATTCCCGTAGCTTCTGTCTCAAAGGTCACCTTTCCCTGGCTTCTGTCATCCATGAGCAGAGGCAGGGGGAGTGGCTGCCCCTCTCAGTGCATTTTCATTTGCAGGGTTCACCAAATGAGGGGAGGGAAGGGAGTCCAGTGAGTGAGGAGCAGAGGCCTTGCAGACAAACAATTCAAAGCTAGGGCCTAAAGTGGTGAGGTGGAGGACAAGCACAAGTGCTTCGAGCCTGAGGACCCTGCCCTTGCTCCCTCTCCTTCGAATACAGGTCCTGCTGCTTTCCATTTTTTGCTTAACCCCCCCCCCACCTTTTTCTGAGGCATAGGGATCAAACTCATGACCTCATGCTTGCCAGGCAGGCATTTACACCACTGAGCTAAATCCCCAGCCCTTGTCTTTTTGAAATAGGGTCTCGCTATGCCATTCAGGCTGGCCTTAAGCTCACTTTGTAGCCCAGGCTGGTCCTGAACTCGCAATGATCCTCCTGTCTCAGCCTCCCAAGTGCTAGGATTATAGGTGTGCGCCACCAGGACCAGCAAGAAAATTCCCTTCTTCCTTCTGGGCTCTGCACAAGTAAGCTGCAGGGAAACCTGCTCTTTGACATCTTCCTAGATCTCAGGAAGATGAAGCTGCTTCTTTGTTTTTGATGCGCTGTGTCATACCGCCATCCTACTCATCATCTTCTAAACGGTGACTTGGTTTTGAATGGAAAGCTTTACTGAAGTACAAATAGGCTAAGGACCTGCACACGTGTGACGTATACCACTGTGTAAAAACCTCCATGAAGAGACTGCTACTCTTACAACTGCTTTGACCCAAGGTAGACTCTAGAATGCCTACTCATTAAAGAGAACTCAGAAAATCAGTAGAGAAAAGAAGTTACCTGTCATCGCATAACAGGACAGTTCCAAGGCTATTTTGATGCCTTTGGTTTGTCAGGGTCTTCCCTCAAGTGTGTGTCATTCAGAAGGTCAAGTGCACAAAAGGGAAAACCAGTCCTGGTGACTTAGCAAAATATCTATATTTTCTCCCACCCTTAAGTCCTGAAGTCCCAATACCTAAACTATTCTTTGGCACAGGTGACTCCTGAAACTCCTTTATTTAGCAAGGAAGTGAATCATTTTGCTGAAGACAGAAACCCCCAGGCACACTGGCATCCAGGACAGCCCTTCCATGAAGCGCTGTAATAGACACCTACCCTATCTTGTCAACTGTCACAGGCCATCCAAATTGTTTGAGGGGGTGTCATCTGACGTACCTCCATGGAAGAACACTTCTCCCAATTAATTGTAAGATGCTGTCAACTGTAACACAAACCTAAGTTTTGAGACTTTAAAATGTGAAAAAGAAAATGCTTAGATTGATGAAATACAGCAGATGGTTTTGATGGTGAATAGCATTTATCCTGTGAGTGCATTTCTTAAAAATGACTTTTTGGAACCAGGCATGGTAGCACATACCTGTAATACCAGCATTCTGGGAGGCTGAGGCAGCAAAACTGCAAGTTCCAGTCAAGCCCTGGCAATTTAACAATTTTGTGCGACTCAATCTCAAAATTATAAAAAAAAAAAAAAAAGACTGTGGATATAGCTTTATTCAAAGACACTGGGTTCATTCCCCAGTACAATAAAAAAAGAAAGCATTCCAACTATACCTCTTTACTTGCTTATCGATCATTCCACCATCAAAATTACAAAAGGCAAGAAATAAAAATTTATGTTTCTATTTTTAGACCCCCATATAAAGTTAATCACCGTAGGAAACAACCATCGGATTTGGCCAGGTCTCTGTTACTCTTGCTAGTTACTCTCTTCTCATTCCTAATCTACAGAGCTCAAATCAGTTGAAGTAATGTAATTTATAACAATTTATAACTGATTAAAATATGTATTTTGAGGTAACGTCCAACATGAAAGTTTGAGTGCACATATTTTAGCATGCTAGCAACCCAAGGAGGGAGAGATATATGACAAATTTTCCAACTTCAAAGCATTTCCCCTCATACTTTGTTGGCTTTCATTTGCATTCTAGTGCACACACAGATGGGCAGTAGGATTCTCATTTCTGTAATGATGCTAGAATTCTTCTGTATATGGCTTTAGAAATCAATCAGCAAGAATAGTTTCGTCCAGGTCTTAAGCACTGACCTCAGCATCCATGGCCACAGGTGAAAAGCCACCGAGGATGGAGACGCCCATTCTTGGGAATGGAAAACATTCTACATTTTTGAGTTCTTTATTTGCATTTCAAAACTTATGAGATTGCAGCAAAATGAAAGGGAAAAGGGCAAAGCAAATTCATTTTTCTTCTCTCTTGGTTGAAATACCTGACAATGGCAGCCAATTTCAAGGAGACACACATTCTTTGCTTTACCAAATTCAATTACTTCTGAGATTTGAAGAATGAGGCAGAAATGCCTTGTAGTATTTGTTTAGGGAATTGTGACTCCAAATCAAGTCCTGAGAGAACAGGGGAAAAAAAACTCCAGCCAAGTTCATTATCAATTGACTTTACTATATATTACATCCTTCAATACTTGGCCAAAATGAGGAAAGTCTTGGAAGCATTTAGCCAATTAATTTAGTGGCACTGGCAACTCAGAATGCACAGTACAATCGACTTTCCTTTGTGAGATCAAATGGCCCCCTTTATCTTAATATGGCCTTAATTCTATTGATTATTAGTCATTTTGGAGATTTTGCCCCTCAAATTCCTTAAATGATTCTAGTCCAACGCATTAGCAATAATAATGCTCTCAAACATTAATAGTCTAATGAATTAACCAAGGGTCCAGCTTTCAGAATGCTAATTGGTTGAGATAAAGGCTAAAAAGAGGTGTACTCGAAGGCTGCGGTGTAGCTCAGGGGAAGAGTGCTTGCCTACCATAGAGAGGCCATGGGTTTGATCCCCCACACTGCCAAAAAACACAAACAAGCATACAGAAGAGGTGCACTCGATGTCAAAATTAATATGTGTTTGCAATGAGCAGGATAATGGTGCCCCAAAGATGTCTGGACCCTAATTCCAAGAACCTGTAAATATGTTACTTCACAGTACGTTCTCAAGTCACCCAGTGTGTGGGAATCCAATATAACGGAAATAGGAAATTAAGGCAGGTTTGTTTCACTTGTGTGAAGCAAAGAATCAGTACTTACAGTAAGCTTTTTTGGGGGGGCAGGCATTATTAAAATCATGTAACATTTCTATACTTTGTGAAATCACTTTTCTCTTCCCCTTGGGCAAGGCAAAAAAACCTAGAGTCAAATAGTTTATGTGACTCCTAAGTATTCCTAAATAACACACATTTTTTTTCCATTTATATTTGAGATTCCGTGTCCTTTAGGATAGGTAACAATGTATCTTTTTGAATGAAAAGTAAGACACTTCTTTCTTAAAAGTGGAATTTTTTAGCTATAATTGAATTTTTAAAAATAATTTTTAATTTTATGAAAAAAATAAAATGAAAATTCATAACAAAATAAGAAAATAGTGGTCAATGCACTGTTATTTTTTCAAAGTAGTTACTCAGGATATAAGACAGATAAAACAGAGTCTCTCTTACAAAGAAGAAACAAACAGAAAACAGCATATATTTGAGTCTCAGTACATTAGATCTCCAGGTCTTACTCCTCATGCATAAGCAAAACTTTTTACTCTTTGACCGTTTCCCACTAATGCCTCCCTTCAGCCGCTGGCAACAGCATTGTACTCTCCGTTCCCATGATTTTGACTATTTGGGACTCTATATATCATAAGTAAAATCATGCAGGATTTGGGTTTCTGTGTCTGGCTAATTTCACTTAGCAAAAGGTCAGTGATACAGATGGCATATGAAAAATAATATATATGGATGATATGCAGTATGATATATCAGAAATATGACTGTAGGTAATAATATATTGTTGTTCTGCATATTTGAAATTTGCTAAGAGGGAGCTCTTTAGAAATCTGCTGAAAGGGTAGTTTCTTGTTATAAAAAAAGAAAAGTAGAGAACAGGAATTATGTGAGATTGATTGTGATGATTATTTCACAATATATCCAGACACAAAAATGTGATGTTGCTCACCTTACATATACACAACTTTTATTTGTCCGTTACACCCCATTAAAGCTATAAAATGAAAAATTTGCACTAATAATTTAAAATCTCAGTTTCACCTCAGGAGTTAAGCTGTTGCTTATGCTTAAGTATTTATGTGAACTGAACAAAATACATTTGGGCAAAGTTGTAACAAAATATGCTTTGATATGTGACCAATTATGTCAAAACTTAAACTATAGATATGGACATACGATAAAAAATACTACACTTATTTGAGTGGATTTGGAATCAACCATTATTTTGGTCAGATTATGTGCAAAGATTGTAAAGATTCTTTGTGCTATTCTAAGTGTGCCAAGATGCCACTGGAAATACAGACACAGAAACTATTAAGTTAAATTTATCTAGATGCCATATTCTTTCATTAGTCATTGTCTACAAAGCCTAAACTCTTTGTTATATGGCATTTTATTAAAAATGTTCACTAACTTCTGACTTAAACACTTACTGGGAAAGAACTAGATATACTGAAAAAACAGGACAGAGAGTCCTGAAACAAATTCATGTACTTATGTGCAACTAGGAGACAGTTGAAACTAGAGTAAGACAATGATGAATATACTGATAGTTTTATTATAATTCACTAATCATTGAAAAGCCTAAAACTAGAAACCTATGTCATATAGTCCACACACACAAAATATAAAAAAGAAAGAAAACAAACCCTAAAAGCTGTAAAAGAACTGGAATAAAATAGAGACCATTGTTAGAACGTTAGAGCAAGGCACATCTTTTTGCTTTGACATTAAAATTAAATACTTTTATAGCATAAAAGGCACATAAATAAGGTTACAAAAATGGTTACATTATATCTAACAGACAAATGAATAAGATATAAGAAGTACCTACAAATCATTTTTATGAAGTGGCAATGGATATGAATGGGCAATTTGCAAAGGAAAAAACAGTTGCTGGCTGAGCTTAGAGGTAATTGGGGAAATGCAAATTAAAACAATGAGATATCAACTTTTCATCCATCATACAGACACAGTGATAAAATACCAGATAATATTAATCATTGGCTAAGATATATAAAAAGGACTCTTGAAACATAGCCAAGTATAAATGTGGTTCCTGATAGCTCCAGTGCCATAATTCCTGTTGTATTTGTCCTTACTGAGGACAGTCCATGGTAGGCATACAAAGGAGCATTTACAAAAAGGGTTGGTGGTGGCAGTGTTTGTAATGACAAATGACAGCCTCTATGTCCACAGCAAGGAGCTTGGTAAAATAAATTATGGCAAATCCATATAGACAACATCTTGCTGCTGTTCAGCAAGGGATGAAGAAAATTTCATAGATTCCAAGGAATGATCTTCAAATACCCTTTGTTAAGGGAATTAAAAATTAACTCGTAGAATGGAATTTACCATTGTGATTATAGTAATAAGTACTTATTTCAATAATTCACTCTAGAAGGTTGTGATATTGACATTTAGCAATGTTATTTATGTATCATAGCGATCTGGGAAAAAAGCAACTCTTGGAAAAATGTTCTTAGCACCATACAATTTAAGAATTGAAAAAGTGTACATTAACATAGGTGTCTATGATGCACAAGGAAAATGACTGAAATGTTACACACCAAAGTCTTGCAAATAACTGCTGTGGTGGGAAGTTATGGCTAGGAGCATCAGGGAATTTTTTCTTTCCACTTGCACAATTTGATCTTCAATAATGAATATGTAAGTTACATGTCAGTCATACAGTTAAAGATACTTAAAATAAACACCTATTAGACTCGTATATTATTTAAATGTATTTTGTGGCTGAACTTTTTCTGTGCTTTTCCTTAGAAAATATAGAAATCTTTTTTTTAAGTTTCAGAAAACATTTTAAGCTTTAAAAAGATATCTAAGAGAAACTGAATAGCACATGTCTTAAATTCTAAGACATTCACTGTAATGTACATCATTAATTTAATAATAGCTTTTCAGAAGAAAAACAGGGCATACAATTTTGTTGAGTATATAGTGATTGTAAGATGGATTTCAAACTCACAAATGTTTTGGATAAAGACAATTACAATGAGTGTCACATTTTGCAGAATACGGAAATGTAGGTAAGTGAGAAGGCAAGCCTGATTCTCCTCTTTTGATGCATAATTTTAAACACAAGCTTGCAAATCTTCAAAGACCAGATTAAAGTGACTCTGGTAGGGATATATACACAGCAGAAGACAGGGTAGTGAGAATCCACTGTCCCCTGCGGATGCCTGCATGAGTACAGTGTATTCCCCCCAAGCGGCACAAGATCTCACCTTATTGGGAAATGGAAATTTGCTTGGTTCCACTTTGCCTGGAGCTTGAATAGCAGAAAGTGGTGGAAGCCAGGTCATCTCCTGAAGGTTGGGGGAGGGGAGATAAAAACAAACAATACTGTGATACAGAGAAGACTCAGTCAGTAGAGTGTTAGGGTGGCTACACATGCATGCTTAGATGAGGTATGGAAAAGACAGAAATAGATAAGAAATAAAACAATGTAAAGCCCACTTTTGTGATTTGATTTCCTAACTTGACTTTGACCCACTCTTGATTGCATGGCTATTGCCAGGCTTGCTTTACAGCTGAAAAAGAAAAGACTATCCTATTTTTACTTCATTTAAGCCTTTGAGTAAAGGGACAGCTCACTAGGAAAAGCTCTGTGGAAAATGCCCCTCAAAAGGAGACTTGGATTGGATTCTAGAGAATTCATAGGAATCTCTGAAGAAATGTATGGGGAACTTTAATTTTAGGGACCTTTCCTGGAGGACTTATGTATGGTGCTAGAGATAAACAATGAATTCCCAGTAAGGTCCACACATCACTTTGGCCTTCATAGCAATTCCATTCATGGAGAATTGTAAAAACATACCACGTGCATGAGAAAAAAAGAGAGAATGACGTCAATTTTTATAAGCCAGTATTGAGAGTACAACTTGAGTTACACATGCAATAATTTGATATTTTTTGGCATACACCGTCACTAAGCTGTGAGAAGAAGAGGGAAGGGTGTGTTGTTCATGTTTAGTATCCTCCTTCAATTTCACCTCCTGAAAGAAGATAACCAGTGATGGGATTAAACTGACTTCTGAAGAGCAGGAAGTCAACATGGAGTTTACACACAGGTCCTTGAACCTGTTTATTGGCTGGCTTGCACTTCCAAGCCGAAGCCAGCATAAAAACAGCAGTTCGCTCGTTTTAATGCACACGATGCATTATCTCTCCTGCAGGGCACGGTCCTCACTCTGTCTGGTAGGTGGTGGGCTGTTGAAAAGGGATTTCATTTGGCAATGAAAGGATGGTTTCATGCCTGCTTTCCTTGGTTACTTTCCTCCCCAGAGCCTCAGATGGGACAGAACTCACAGAGAGATGCAGTCACTGAGGGTTTCCATGGAGAGCGAGGACAATCCAGGGACTCTCTGCATTCCCCTCTCCTCCACCACTTGGTCCCCAGTTATTCACCAGTCCCTCGCAGGGGGAGTTGTTAAGCACAGCAGCCATATCTGTGTTCAGAATAGAATCTGACTTTGTCCAGGGAGTGGAGGTCCTACTCATTCTCAGGCGAATGTGCCTGCCTTTCTGTTGACCAGATCTTACTGAGACCTTTGCTACCCAGAAAGCTTTGAAGACAAAGTGAGTTTTCTTCAGTTTCCGACCTTGTCCTTCCTAATGCTCAGCTGCCCCTCTGCACCATTTCTTCTCTTTCTGCTATGAGGCTTCTGCTTTTTCTCTTCCATTTAAATTACTGGTTAGGATAGGTGTGAGCTTGCTGTAAGTGGCTTTGGATCTTGGCAGTGAAAGTTAATCAGTTACAGACACTTGAACCCATTTTTCTCCCCCCCCACCGCCCCGCCCCATGGGGACTGTTTGATGTGTCCCAGAGGCCACCTCACTCATCATCAGCCACTCAGTAGCTTCCTTTGAAATTATTCTTCGGCTTACACAATTTAGGCTATGTGATCCTTAGGGTCCAAACTTGATAAATACAAACTAACTACTCATGATTAAACACTGGACTTGCAACACAGTCCCCGTCTGTCCATGTTAACTTTGCACAAATTATTTTATGATTCTATCTGCGTATCAGCATGCCATTTACATACGCTCATTTTGTGTCTGGCTGTTATAAAAATCCCCAAACAATGAACTACTATTTCTCTGTGTCCTCCAGCTACTCAGGAATAAAGGAAATGGAACGTTCGTTAAAATATAAATGATAGTACCATGAGCTACATGCCAGGCCCATAGTCCTGACTTTAACTCTGATCTTTGGATTTCAGTCGTGAAGAATTAGAAACCTAGTTCTTCCCAATTTCCAACACCTGCTTCTTCCTGCCACAATATTAGCACATTAAATTGTTCCTGAACTCTAATACCCAGCACTAACTACCTAATGGACATCTTAGTAAGCCCACTATAAATCCCCTTAGAAGCTCCAATTTGGGATCAGACTCTCATTCTGGCTTCTGGGATCTGTTTTGCTTACTTTTCTTCGTTGCTGAGACAAACACCTGACACCCACAGTGAAGCAAGGAAAGGTTTATTTAGCTTACAGTTTTTGGAGATTTCAGTCCATAATCAGCTGGCTCCAGGCAGGGTGGCATGGCACTGGGGCAACACTTCAAGGCAGCAGCCAGAGCAAAAAAGGGAGGCAGCCATTCATGGCAGCTGCAAGCGGCAAGAGCTAACCGCGCCAAAGAAGGAGAACCCGCCTCCTTCTGCCCCTGGGCGGGTACAGAACTCACACCACCAATCCCATCACTAGACAACAAGTCAATCATAAATGTTAGATTCAGCCGCTTCCATGACTACATGAGGCTTGGGGGGCCATCTATATACAAACCGTAACAGGATCTTACACCCGGGCTGCGGAGGAACAGATAGCTGTGCCCGAAGGTGAAGGGATCACCATCAAAGTCCAATTTTCCTGAGTTTGCACCCCACGTGGGTAAGACAATGATGGCTAAACTTTCAGAGACCAAGAGCCCAAACTACCACCCCAAATCCACTTATTTATTGCAAAATGTCAACACTGCAATTAAATCTGCTTGGGTGACCTTGCTCGTGTGCCAACAGAGCAGCACGAGCGTCACAGGTTCACCACCACTGGGTGAGGGCCGCCCTAGCACCCACTTCCAGCCTGTCACACCTCGGAAATTCCTCAGACAGTATTCCTGCGTTTTGTGACTTTCCTTGAGACTCACTAGGGCTCTCCCCTCCTCACGTCAGGTGACCTTTCCTCTGAAGTCACTGAAAAATATTGGGCATTTGGGTCTCAGTGTTCTTGAAGAACAAGTTTATTGATCTTCATGGCCTTCATGGCCAACTCCTTTCCTTCCCTCTGGCCAGACTGAAGCCCCAGGCACCTCCCATCTTGACCATTCTTCTGCCCTGGGATTTAGTTCCATCAACATCCTGCAGGTTTGCTTTCAACTTCGGTCTTTTCCTGTCTATCAGCTTCTTCTGGTAAGACCGACAGTCAAGGCCTCCCGTCCTTCCTGTCCTACATGCCTCCTTTGCTTATTCTTTATTTCTCTAGTTCATGTAGTAGCCAGTATCTTCAAAGGACCTTGTACGTTTGCTGTTTTGACACCATCCCTCTTAAAACAACTGTTTCTTTCTTTTTTTTGACTCATCAATTAAAACTGTTGAGGACAACATACAGGAAACACGGAAAGCCATAGGCAAGGCAAGAACTCCCTACACAGAACTCCAACAGCACAGGAAATAGTATCAGGAATCAACAAATGGTATCACACCTAATTAAAAAGGTTTTGTATAGCAAAGGAAGAGTCAACTGTGAGAAAAAACGACCTACAGAATGGGAGAATATTTTGCCAGCTATTCTTCGGACAGAAGGCTAATATCCGAGTTATATGAAGAATGCAGAACAAAAAACTAAATTAGGCCTCAAAGAACAAATGACCCGATCAAAAAATAGGTAAATGAAATGAACAGACATTTCTTAGAAGAAGTACAAATGGCCTGTGAGTGCATGAAAAAATATTCCACATCTTTAGCCATTAGGGAAACACAAATCAAAACAACTCTGAGATTCCATCTTACACCAGTCAGAATGGCTATGAACAAGACAAACATGTGGGGAAAACAGGAGCCCTTCTACACTGTTGATGGGAATGTAAACTGGTACAGTTTACTATAGAAATCAGTATGGCAATTTCTCAAAAAAAAATCCGTTTGATCCAGGTATACCTCTCCTGGGTATATTCCCCAAAGAATTAAGGAACATCATACACTATAGTGATGCACACATACCCACAACTCATAATAGTTAAGTCCTAGAAACAGTTTAGGGGCCCATCAACAGATGAATGGATAAAGAAAATGTGTGATATGTGTGCAAAATGGAACATTATTTAGTCATGAAGAGAATGAAATCATGTTACCTGCAGGAAAATGGAAGGAACTTGAGACCAAAATGTTAATGAAATAAGTCAGACACATAAGGTTAAATATTGCATGGTTTCTTTTATATGAGAAACCTAAAGTATAAGTCAGTAAATGAGTAAAATAAAGGAGAGACGGTAGGAAACAAGAAGGCAGGCTAGTTGGGGAAGGGGAGCACGAGGAGGGGGGAGGTAAGGGAGAAGGTTAAAAGCATAGGAATGATCAAAATATGCAGTTATGTACCAATTTCTCAAAACTTACATCCCTATTATGTACTACAAACATACACTATTAAAAAGAGAATACAGATGAATATGCTTACAAATAATAGAATTATTTTGTTGCAGATTATATATAGAGGAGTCCATAGACTCTTGTGTGTGGATATAGTTTAAGAATGCTAAGTGGGTACCCATAAACTCCCACCCACCTTCACATTCCAACACCTCAACAGAACCCGCTCTGATAAAAGTCCTTCCAACTGTCGGCTCATTAGGTCCCCCTGAATGTGGATTTTTTCCTGAAACTCCTTTCTATCTCAGTTCCTCTGATGTCACGTCTTCTTCGCTCACCTCCCTTCTGAGCTTTATTCCTCATTCATTTCAACCTTGAATGCTTTGTGTTCAGTCTCCTTACTTCCTTTCCTTCCCCGGGGTGATCTTGCTCATTACTGTGATTTTAAAACTTACCTAGTACTTGCACGATGCTCAAGCGTACACAGTTCTCACCTGCCCACTCTTGGTGCCTACTGAACCTCTCTACGGGGCGTGCTACAGTCAATTTGAACTCACCATGTTAATTTAAAACGGATCATCTCCACCCCACAAATGTTCCCTCCTCTTATATTCGAGGTCCCAGTTAAGGGCACCAACGTCTATTAATTCTCCTACTTAGAATCTTGGAGTCATCCTAGATTCCTTCTCTTCTATCACTCCCCTCCTTATGACATCAGTAATCCATATTTAGTAAGCATTTAAAATATAAAACATTGCCCACGATTTATTTAACATAGTTTCCTACCAACCCTAAAAGGTAGGGCGTTACTTCCTCATTTTATAGATGAGAAAACCAAGTCACTAAGATGAGATTCACGGCTCTGCACAAGCCAGAAGCCTCTCCCAACTTCCTCTTGTCTGCTGCTTTCTGCTCTGTCAAGACCCAGTTCCAATTCTCCTTTCCTATGAAGCCTTCATGGGTCAAACCAAGGTTTGAGCCGATCTTTCCCTGTGCCCCATTCCCTCACTGACCTATACGGATCTCAGTGAGGATACCTGTCCCCTGACTTGTGAGGGGTCTCTTCAAGGTAGAGACTCTATAATTTGGCTACAGAG
>RJWT010007816.1:0-27125 GCA_004365215.1 Cuniculus paca | reverse complement strand
TCAGCAACTTTGGGAATTTGTACAAGTAACTAAATCCATTTGTGTAAAAATGTCTTCACTTATAAAATAGGAATAATGTGAATACCTGCCTCATAGGACTGCTATGATGATTAAGCTAAATATACCAAATCCGGTGATATAGTAACTAGCATTTAGCCATGTTAGGTTCCACTACTAGTATTACTATTATAGTCCTATCTTCTATACTCTTATGTAGTAAGAATTTAATTGAATAAATTTTAGCCATGCTATTTTATTGTCACACCATTTTAGCCATGCCAATTTTAGCCTTGCCATTTAATTCTCTGCAATATAGCAAAGCTCAGATTTCTCAAGGTCTTACTGGTTTTTGATTATTAAAATTGAGGTTTATTTCAATAGTTAGAATTCCTCAGGCTTTTACTACGTATACAATATATATATTCTACAGCATCCTACTTCCTTAATTTATTTCCCCTAGTTTTTCTTCTTGCGAATTAAGCATCAGTTGTAGTTCTCAGATCCATATTTGTCATTTTTATAATCTTTTTAATTTGTATACCATTGTTTGATTCATTTGGGAATCTTGTTAAAATGATGGCTCTTGTTTACTTTTCTCATTGCTGAGACAAAATATCTGACACCCTAAGTTAAAGGAGGAAAGATTTATTTCAACTCACAGTTTGTAGAGGTTTCAGTCCATAGTCAGCTGGTTCCAAGGCAGGGTGGGTTGTCAGAGGGGCATCCAGAGGAAAAACAGTCTTCCCTCTCTCCTTTTATTTTCCACCCAGGCCACAAGCCTATTGATTGGTGCCATCCACACTAGGGTGGGTCTTCCCATGATCCACACCTAGAACTATGCTAAATCAATCAATGAACTAATTTAGTACCACATGCCCTGTAATCTCAGCATCACACACCCTAGATCTAGCCAGCTCCAAGAAGCCCCATCTAAGAGCTCTGGAGACTCTAGGGGTGGGGAGAGGTCATCTAGATACAAGCCTTAATAGCTGCAGAAACAACGACAACAGTAATTACTGCTATCACTTGAAGAACACTTGATCTCCCAGCAGTATTCTGTGTGCTTTAGACAAACTGATTTAATCTCCCAACAACCCTTTAAGGTAGGCAATATTGTATTTCTGCTGTATTTTCTACAGGGAAACTGAAATATGCAGAGGTTAAGTAATGTGCTCAAGCACTGTACGTTCCTTTATGAGACCTAATATGAAAACTTGCTGCTAGTTTATTTATATTAATTATATCAAACTATTATTGAATTTAAGATTTTTGAAAAACTATTTCTTTGCATTTAGCACCTGTAAAGGTTAGAACAGAGGTGTTGTTGAACTGAACTATCATGAGAGGCTACTGAGTGCTCAGTAAATGACTGAAATGAGATGAGCTGAGCACTCATTTGTAAGTGTAAAATACACAGCATGATGAAAAGTAAACTGTTTAATTCATAATTTTTATAATAATTACATGTTGACAAATGATGTTTTGAATCTATAGGGCTAAATATAACATCTTTTAGAACATGTTTTCAACAATTTTTTATGAGGCTTGTTGATAATTTAAAAGTATATTTGAAACACACATTATATTTCCTTTGGACAGCATTTGTGTAAAGCTTCTAACCCGAATAGTTGAGCAGAGTCTTTCTCCACAGTTTGCTAATGGCCGTATACACACAGCCCAACTTTCTTCATGAAACAAGACTCGTCTAAAGCTCAGGGGATGTGGCCAAGTGTGTGTGGGGCCTGTAGGTAACCCAGCGTCTAACAAAGTGGCTGACCACGTCTGCTTTCCCCAAGCCTGAATTGAACAGTTATCGCAGAGCTCCCCGTGAGTGCCCTTGAGTTCCTTACTAGTGAACCAAGGACTGTGGGTGTGTCTGAGTGTAGCCTGAGAATGCCTTGATTCCAGCTGTAGAAGGGATTGTGCATTCTTCCAGGACATTATTTACTGTCTACAATTTGAGGGAGGGGACTAGATTTACTTTGTTTCCTTCAAGTTTTAAAATCAATTGTTTGCTAAATGATAAATACAGGAAAATGAATTACTAGAGTGCCATGTTTAAAATTCCGTGGTGGCAGCATAGGAGTGCCATCTAGTTCTAAAATGTGTAAATAACCATATGAAGCAAGCATTTTCTGTTGGTTCATTTCACAAGCTGCAGATCTTTGGTTAACAGGCATTAATTTTCTTCATTCAGAAAACTTTGGGCGTACAGAATATCCCTGTTAAATTGGTCAAGTTATTAAACTACACAAAAAGATAGTGAAAGCATTTTTGCCCATAAATAAATCTCTAAAAATCAATCAAACAAGTAATAAACCAAGGATCTCTATGCCTTCCTTGTAACTTCTGAACCACACCCAGAGGTAGAGAAGAGCTGAACAAAGGTTTATTTTCCTATTTGAAATTCAGAAGTTAATCTTGTTTATTTAAAAAATCCCCTTTTCAGAAATAGAAATGTTTGTTATTCAAGAACAGTTTTAAAATATTTGCTTAATAGAATATAAAGTGATAAAGCTATGAATCATGATTTTAGACATAGAATGGATAAGATTAATTTTTATCAAAACTGTGGAAAAAATAGCTTTAGTCAAAGTAAGTAATGCTTTTCATTGACATGACTAAATGTAAACATATTTTAATTTGCAGTGTAGTAGAATTTAATTTTGGCCTTATAAATTTTTCGTATGGTTTTGGAAACAAATTTGTCACAATATAACCTGAAATATTTAATGTACTCAGTTACTATGAAATGCCTACTGGCAGATGTTTAAGAAAGAAAATTCCACAAAAATAAATATCCTGGCAACCAAACTTTCTTATATTCCCATTAATTTCAGAGTTTAGTTGTATGCTAATTTGGACATATGTTTGTAATTTTTAAACCCTTACTTTAATAATGATAGGTCATTTTTAATATCAGCTCAGTAAATGAAGAATGAAAGCAGTAAAAGCAAATAAGTTTTGGATAACTTTTAAAACCTTGAATTTACTTTAAATATCAGCCTAACATTTTGTTCTTTAGGATTTGGCCTGAAACGTAGTTTAAACCAGATGGCAAAAGGGCACAATAGACTGTGATGAATGACTGGTGAATCTTACTGGAATACCCAAAATATAATAGTGTATGGTTACTTTACTAGTATATCATATAGTCAAGTTCTTTTCTGTTGTGCAAGTAATAAAATCATTTGATACTTTTAAAAACTTAACATGGTAAGAATTTGTCTTTAAAATATTTGAAAGAAATAAACTGTCTTTGAAATATTAAAACAAATATTTAACAATGTCAAACTTGTGCAGTTTGAAAATAGCTTAACTTTGCTCTATAAGAAATTTAATTTCAGTGAACTGTAGATTATTCATTTAATACTATATTTTCCTCTCTTTTCAAGAAATTAATTTGGAATTTGTTTCCTCACTTAGTTAAAAGTATGATTCACTTCCATAGTGTTTTTCTTTTTCTTATAAGTATCAGTGAACTTTGATTTTAAAGGGATTCACTACTACATGAAAAATGTCTAACCTAAGAATAAATGCAGACCTTTTTCTGGAAGGCACTCATTAGAACCAGAGTCATCACAGTAATCATTTATTCAGAAAGCAGCATTTACATTTGAAGTTGGTCACAAATTACAATTAAAATACAGAGACAAAAAAACATCGCATATATCGAGAGTAAGTTGCCATTTCCTTGTAGGGATTTGGTCATGTTATGGGCCTTATTTCTTTAAAAGGTCAAGTGAAATTTCTTTATGTGGTGGTCTGCCCTCTCCTGGGCCAGTCATATACACATATGACTTGTAAGAAGAAATTAAGCTCTGAAAAACTAAAGGATTTTATAAACTAACTTGGTATTAAAATCTTAATATATATTCATAAGGGTGGTAAGTTCTCAAAGAATGTAGTCCTTTCTCAAATATTTGAAGAGTTCTTAGATGTGGCTATTCTATTAATTTTTTTTCTTATCTTCTTTTAACCCCTTTTGCTTTATTGCTAAATAAACACAGCTTGGCACTTGACATCTTCCCTGACCTCTCTTTTACAAATATTTTAGATGTAACTCATAGACAATGAACAGAAGTCCCCGTTTTGGTCCCATACTTTTCCACTAAATCATTCTTTGTTATGTATAATATGAATCTGTTAAACAAGAAAATTGCAGATTAAAATAAACAAACCATTAAAATTACTTATAATCCCATTATAATGATATAATCACTGTGCATATTTGGGAGGATAATACTTCAGATATTTTTGTGCATAATAACCCTAAATATCTAGCTCTTTCTGTATCTATATCTACACAAGGGCTATATATATATATATATATGTATATATATATATATATTTAGAATTTCAACATAGGAATCATAAGATTTTCATTTTATTTTTTAATGTTGAAGGAGATAGAATGTATGCTTTTGGAATTGATTTTTTAACTGTATACATTAAAAAATTTGTAGACTGCATTGAAAATATTTTACATTTCTATTTAATCATTGTGGAGTTATATGTCTTTTTCTGCGAGGAGGTCTCACTGTGTAGTTCAGGCTGGCCTTGAACTCAGTACCGATCCTGTTGCCTCGACCTCCTGAGTGCTGGGATTACAGGAGTGGAGCCTGACATTACAGGTGTATGATATCTGACTAGTTTTTATGACATTTTGTCCAATTAGATAGAAATCTCCTTTGGGACAATGGCTGAGCCAAAATAATTTTGAATTTCTATGTTTAAGCACAAAACTATGTTAAAAATGTTTGCTGAGAATTTTTGAAAAATCTAATTACCTTTCGATAATTAGCTACCTTTGGAAGGTATGTCCTGATGGAGAAAAAGGAAACTAGAGTTTGTCCCCTGAATATATGAGTGAGAGTCAACAAAGCAAAATGAGTCCAAACAGCTAAAGTAAAGATTTCCACTGTAGGGTGTGGCGATCCACCCCTTTAATCCCACAACTCTGGGAGTCTGAAGAAGGAAGAGCCCAAGTTCAAGCCCAGACTGAACAATTTAGCAAATTAAGCTATTCAGGAGACCTGGCTCAAAACACCACCATCTTAGTGACTTTTCTCTCATTACTGAGACAAAATACCTGACACCCACAATTAAAAGAAGAAAGCTCACAGTTTGTGGACATTTCAGTCCAGAAATGGCTGTCTTCAAGAAAGGTTGGCACATGGCAGAGGGGCAACAGTTCATAGTAGTGAAAGACCCCAAAGCAAGGAAGGGGAGTGAGGGAGAGACAGAGAGACAGAGACAGACAGAGAGATACAGAGAGATATCAGTCCTTTATATTGTATGAAGGCTACCCGCTCTAGGATGGGTGTAGCACTCACACCCTTAACCCCAGCATTGGACCATGAATGAATCACAAACTCTAGATTCAGCCACCTCTGAAAAGCACCCTCCCCCATGACTGCATGAGATTTTGGGGGGACATGTAGACTCAAACCATAACAACCACAGAAGAGAAAATGAAGATTTATACTCAAACTATGATTAGAGAAAGTGATATTATGCATACAAAGTCATATAGACATTTTAAAATAAGTATTCGAGATTAAATAGGTGACTTCAAAGAAATGTCATTTTGACTTATTATAGTTCCCCAATGATTTTTCCTTTACTCTTTGTGGTTTTGAGGTATTTAGAAAATATCTTCCAAAATATTTTTCAGCCCATGAGGTTTCTTTTAGGTATAAATAAGAGAAATGCATTTACTGCTATAAAGTTACATCCCTACCCCCCACCCCACTGACAGTATGATCACAAGTTTGAGTCCAGTCTGGGTAATTTAGCCACTTAGTGAGACACTGTCTCAAAATAAGAAATAAAAAAGGGCTAGGATGTAACACAGGGTGAAAACCGTTGGTTGGACACCAGTACTGGAAAAAAAAAAGTTCCTAAAATGTATTACTCAAATATTCTGAAACTTGATATCTTCCAAGTAAGAGAAATAAGTAGGTTGGAAGTTTGGCCAAGCAGCAATATTCCACCTTGTCCTTTAGAGATTTAAGCTGCAGAGTTCTGACAACTTCATAACATAACTCTCTAAGCCACTATATAAGATTTCTCCATTGCGGTCATCTCTGACAGGAGGAAGTATGAATGAGTCTTACAGGACCTGAGGCTAGAATAGACACACATCATTTGCAGCCACATTCCATGATGGAAAATATCACCTTGCAATATTTAACTGTAAAACAGCTAGAGCATTTTTTTTTTTTGAGACAGGGTGTTGAACTCAGTACATAGCCCAGACTGGCTTCTATCTTAAGAGTATACTCCTGTTTTAGCCTCCCGAGTGCTGGGGTTGAAGCCATGCACCACCATGCCCAGCAAGGAGCATTAAATTCAATTACATACACAGAAGAAAAGGGAGATTTTGTTAAGTTGTTGCGTAAGTTTTAAACTTAACCTCATTTACAAAATTTCCCTTGTTTTTCCAGGGATGAGAGACCGTTTATTAGGGCTCTATGCATAAATTCTTCCGACCTTCATTGGTAAGTGGTGAATAACTGACACATTACAAGCTAGAGCTATTAAATTTGGATTCCAGGAATTAGAAAGTGAAATTCTGAGGCAAACTTTGTGACTGGTATTATACCCATTAAATTAATGAGGTTCCAGGTCAAAGAGGGCAGGGATAAGATGAGAATAAACGAAAAGAATACAAAAGGGCTGGGTTTCTGTTGACTTTCCAATTGCAGATTCTAGATTCTTTGCAAATGCTGACCAGTTAGTCTTATTGATGAGATTAATTTATAACCTTTTAATTAAGTCTCCTTTTGATTAAAGTAACTCAAGTGATTTTTGGTGTCTTAAAGTAAGTTTTTAATGAATTCAGATAAGTTTATGAAAAATGTCTGCTGAAGGGGAAAAAGTTAGGTAAGACAATTATTAACCCTACTATCCCATTACTGTATAATTCTTTCAGAAAATTGTAAAATTTTTCCCATTGGGAAAATGTGAATAATAACTCATTCTTTCATTGTTTTTGTAGTTTTTAACAGTAAACTACACAGGAAATACTTTTTTCCTGTACACAGGAAAAAGTATTTTTGTCATTTTTCCAGATTTTTTGACTAGCCAACACTGTTTTAAAACACTCTGAGGAACATAATTATGTCTATACTTCATTATTTTAATCTGCCTTTTGAAAAAAGAACTGAAAAATCAAGACTAAATGACTTGAAAATGTATCTGGCACTCCTAAGAAAGGTAAAAATGGCAGACATGATTTAAACTGTCTTAATCTAACTCCACCTAATCAACTCACTGAATTAACCATCACTCTTCATGGCAGGTAGAAATGTAGTTCGTTTAATTCCACTTAACCAAGTCACTGAATTAACCTTCACTCTTCATTTTCGCTATATTGCATGTTGACAGATGCCCACATAATCTTGTGTGCTTAAAGCGAGTGGGTTACTTTCTAAAAACTTGCATAAAGTAAATGCTGTTCAGTGGGGAGCAATGAATGATTAGAATGAAGTTGAAATTCTAGAAGAGTTAGGCACCCAGAGTACTTCCCTCCAACCAAGAAAACTTTAAAATAGCTTAGGCAGAAAAATAGCAATGCTGCTTTGTGGAATACTGATCTGTTATCAAACAAGCTATGTGTTCAAAAGAGAGTTGTTAAAGAAAAACAGATGAGAGTTTTTGGCAAAGAATCAAAAATGTTTCTTCATAAGTATCCATTCATATGTATTTTAAACTTATCCGTAGAAATAGAAATCATATATATTTAAAATGATATTCCTTTTTCATTAACTGGTCAATTGTCTATCCTAATCATTTTTTTTTATCCTAATCATTTTGAATTGAGAAAAATACTTAAAGATAACCTCAATCTAGGTACTTACAATTTGTTTTTCTTTTTCTTTTTCTTTTTTTTTTTGCAGCACCATAGATTGAACTCTCAACCTTGCGCTTGCCAGGCAGGCGCTTAGGCCACTGAGCTAGATCCCCAGTCCTTGTGTTTTTGAGACAGGGTCTCACTTTGCTGTTCAGGCTGGCCTTGAGCTCACTTTGTAGCCCAGGCTGGTCTCGAACTCGCAAAGATCCTCCTGTCTCAGCCTCCCGAGTGCTGGGTTTACAAGTGTGCGCTACCAGGCCCAGCTGGTACACAAATTTTGGGGAAGAACACTGAAATTGATAAAAAAAAAAAGTAAATAATGACGAGTGCCCATTTGTAATACCTCAATTTAGAGGGCCATATCAATACTGCCTTACAAGCAAAATATTTATTAAGATACTTTTTCATAATAAAAATATGTAAAATCATAATACTAAAAACAGGAAATAATGGTGGTAACTCATATCATAAGCTGTGAGGTAAAAAATATAAAAATGATGTAAATTCATCAGAAAGCAAGAAAGGGTATATACTCAAATGCAAACAGAAAATTTACAGAGAAAGAACTCTGAGCTGTTAACCATATTTAAAGACTTCATCTAGAGAATGAGAATTGCAATTCAGCCAAAACTAACATGACACTTTTTTATTCCAACAAGATTGATGAAAATCAAGGTTTGATAAGAGTTTCCATAATGGTGAAGAGAAACAAGTAGTTTCATACATTGCTAGTGAAAACAAAGTAATACAGTTTCTGGAAAGACTAATCTAGAAGTATCTATCACAGTGGCAAATGTGCATAGCATTTTGTCTATACACCTATACTCCCTTTCACTTCTATTCTGTGAAATTATTTTCAAAGCACTTTTTGTTAACATTAAAAGCAAATCATATGGCTGCATATATGATGTTACATGCATACAACTGGATGCTATTCTTTCAATGTTCATATAAAAAGCAATTTTCATTTTACTCAATACCAGATATTGAGGAAAAATTTCACAATGGAACAACTGGCATAAAGGATTAATATTAAAATATTGAACGTACAGGACTAAACTTGTGATAAAGAGACTTCCTTAAAAACTGGAAATGAAGCTGAAGCACAAATTCAGAGGGAAGCAAGTGTTACAATTTGAAATTGTTAAAAGAACTTTCTATTCTTAGTGATCTGGATCAATAGTGTTAAGAACCATGTGAAAAAGGAGAAGAGGTCAGACTCTTGCATTGTGGGGCATTAAATTAAAAACTTTCTTAAAATATCACATCCAAAAGGGCCACAACATAATAAAATTTTTAATAGGGGCCAGAAGTAGAGTGGGGTATGGGGCGAGGAGTAGAGTGGCTCTGCAAATATCGGGAACATATCTTTATTGATCACAGTTGTAGACCAAAGAATGAAATATTTGCTCTTGGAAAACAGAATCATAAGTCAACTCACAAGATGTTTCACTCAAATTTGAACTACGCTGGTGACATATAAAATACATCAAGTCAATATTTTGCTGCAATGTAGTGCTGAGTTTATTTTGCACCTCAATATTGAGAAGGAAAATAAAAAGCAGGGAAAAATCACTTCTATAAAGTCAGATATGAGTGAGTTGGATATATTTTAGAACAAAAAATTGATTTAACCTCACTCTGTTAACATATGAGCATAAAAATATGATCATCTTACTGACCTGTGCAATGAAGAACATTCAATCCACACTTAATAATTCATGTTCAAAACATGCATAAAACATGGCTTAAAAATCATTTTAAAGTGTTTTATGTACCTATTAAAGTTTATAGCAACTTTAAATTTGATGAAGTATTTTAAAAAAAGAATACCCTTTAAATAGATAAAATTATTAGTTGTAAATAATGATACAATAAATGGTTTGAGTTAATGAGATAAAGTAAAAAAGGTTACTTCAGTCCGTAACAATATGTAAAAATGTCACTTGCTTTTCTGAACATAAGAAAATGCTTACTTTTTCAAATAATAAAATTTATAATAGAAAAATAATCTAGAATAAATACAACAAAAATGAGTCATTTTGCAGAGATATTTATTAATGATGTTAGGGCTAAAAACTAAGTAATAAAGACCCAAACAAGGAAGGGACAAAAATTAAAACCACTGAAGAAAGCTCCTCCAAAACTTACAAAATTATGAACATTGGATCCCTACTATAGGTACATTCAAGTCACATGTCAAATCTTTGGGACAAGATAAACCACTTAGTGGGTACTGAAATTGAAAAGAATAAAATTTTATCTCGGCATCAAAGTATAAAAATGATCAATTCCAAATGATAGGTAAATAGCAATTTTGTATGATATCCTAGAACAATAACATGTAACTTCAAGATAAGGAAAGGTTTAAAAAATGAAATGCAAAAGAAAAACTAAATACAAAGAACATGACAAGTTCTGCTATGTAAAATAAAAACTTCTATTTAACAAATGATATCATAATGAAAATGAAAAGATAAGCTACAGAGTGGAAGAAGATATTTATGACACATATACTGAGAAAAATTCATATCTAGACTATCAAAAGTACTTCTAAGTTCTTAAAAATATGACACTTAAGCAATGTATCACAAAACAGGAAAGGTGCAGATGGAAAAAATTATGATGTGGTGATTAAAAAGACCTAAAAATGGAAACTGCAAAAAAACAAAAAAGTGATATATCAACAAATACTTACTAGACAGGTTTAAAAAAAAAAACGAAAAATCTGTCTGGCCAAGAAGTCATAAAATTTGGGCAAACAGGAACTGTCACAGACTATGAGTAGACATATAATTTTGCTACAACCACTTTCAAAATCAATTTGGCATTGTCTAAATAAACTAAACACAGGCATATTCTGAGAACAGTAATTCTATTCCCTGTTCCATGTATGCCTAAGTTTCTCTTTTCTGTGCTCCAAGAAATACATAGAAGAGTGTCCACACAGAATTGATACAGAATGTGAAAAAGTGTAATGTGTGTGTACCAACTACACAGAAGGAATGTAAACATGTCCTGAAAATATGTGTAAAAAAAAATGGAAGGGAATCAAGAGATGAGGGAAGGAAGGAAAAGGGAATGAAAAATAGAATTAAAATGTATTATATTCATGTACTAATTTCCCACAAGAACTATAAGCATTGAGTACTACACACATGTACTAACACAAAACAAAAAAGAGAGCAATGGAGATATTAAAAGTGCTATGAAATTTTTTCAGCTTTCAATAGGAATAAGCTAAAGCTATATGTAAGAATGCGTATGTCTTGCATGCATGTGAAATGAAATGAGATTCAAAAAACTTAAATATTATCCCATTTTATAACATTTGTTAAAATGCATGGAAGTATGGATAAAACTAATCTATATTACAAATGAGAGAGAGAGGAAGAGAGAGAGACAATAACTAGGAAATCATTAATATAAAATATAAAAGAGGCAAGTAAGGACAATGATTATCTTCAGAGGAATGAAGAGATTTGGGTGAATGTGAGGGGATTTTGGAATATTGGGATATATTGAGTTTTCCTTGAGTCGTAGTTACACAACTCTGATTTATAACAATACTTTAAATTCTGCATATGTGTTATACAGTCACTTTTTGTGAGTGTATCTCATGGATACACACATTCAAGAAGAGAAAAAATATCAGTGATCAATAAATATGTGAAATATTCCAAATTTAATACAGAATAACAGAAAGGAAATAAAATGAGGTGCAATTTTGCAATTACAAAATTAGCAAAACCCAAAGGCATTGGACGAATGTGTATCAGCGGCAATGCAAAGCAAGTTTACATAGATGCTTTGGACAGCAGCACTGTATGATTGAGTGAAGCTGCTGTCGGTCACATCTTAGGCCTCCACAGTTTCACCATTTGTTACCGATTGTAGAGAAATTCCAACATATATGCATGAGGCATATACAAAAAAGTTAATGACACTATAATTCACGTTAAAAAATTGAAAATAATTTCAACTGTCCTGCAACAGGGGAGTGGATAATCCTACTGGGACTCCTGTGCAGGAAGGGAAATGAATGAACTCCCATTGTGAGCATTCGTGTGGATGAATCACACGTGAAAATTGTTGCCGTGGGAAAATGCATGTAGTGTGGTTTCTTTTTCATCATGGTTCAAACACACATGGTATAAAATTAACTAGTTGTATTTATGTGTGTGATAAAACACTAAAGAAAAACAAAGCAGTGTTAAACATAAAGTCTACATTTTTAAAAAACCTAAGTGGACAATAAAAGAAAATATGGAGACCCACGATGAGCTTCAAATGTGTTGGTAATATTCCCTTTCAATCCATGAGGTAGCAGGATGAGTGATCATTTTATTAAATTATTTTGTATATCTTTCTAGCAAGGTACATATTCATATGCTCACTCTATCATCTGTCTGTTTATCTATCATCTATCTATCTATCTTTCTATCTATCTGCAAGTAAGCATGACATATATTCAGGATATAATCTTAGTGCATGAAAAGTTACTAGGAAAGGAAAAATTAAGAATGAGGTGACCATTATATATATTAAAATGGAATAATTGTCAAGATAAATTACTGGAAAACAAGAAAAGCACAGGAAATATGTATGAGATTTTATGTTCAGTATAAGTAAAAGAACAAAGTAAGAATTGAAAGACATTTTGCTTATTGGCAATGCACATCTTTAGACAAGAACTTGCTGATTGAGTGACACCGAAAGGAATGTAGACTGCTTGAATGACACGTGTGGGAAGAAGAATTTTCATTAAATGACTCTCCGTAGCTTTCAACTCTTGAACTGAGCAAATACATATAACAATTCTAATAGTTACAATTGAAATTTAAAAATAAACGATAAAATCCTACCCAAATTTTCTGACTAATCTGAATCCTATGATGTATCAAAATGGGTCAGAGAGAAACAGCATCTGAGTATTTTAACAAAGTACTTGGACATTCTGTCTCTGACCTTCTTACCTAGAGGGCACTGTGCAAGGAATGAGTACCACTTCCTTGTGCCACAAAGTGAGGGAATAGGAGAGGAATGCTGTGATTACTGTCTTTGCAGATTTCAAATGATAAGCATGATAGAATGGTACAGGATTCAGTTGATGTCAAGTCAGAAAATCACACCAAAAATGTCACATTTTCAGAGTGGCTCTCATTAACAAAACAAATGCCACTCATGCATACTGGTTTCCACACACCTACGGAATTTCCTATAGTTGTTTTAAAATCTGACTTTCTAACAAAAATTAGCTTATTACATCCCTGCAAAAACCCAAGTTGAACAACACAGAGTAGCAGCAGCAAAGAACTAATGTTGTGAGCCAGAGTTAACCCATTTATTTATGATGCGTTCCGGATAACTTTTTGCGGTTTGTATTTTATAACACTTTCTAGGGATCTCTCATTTACAGTTGTACTGCATTTTACTAAATATATCATTTAGTTGTCTAAATTTGGCAAAGTCTTCATTTCAATAAATTGTCTATTTTATAATATAGCATTTAACTAGTGGTTTTAAAAATGCTTTTAGGTAGCACAGAGCCAATTTTTTTCTAGCTTATTTTGTCAGTATACTATGCCAACATAAACTTAAACTTTCTAAAATAGTGTTCTAAATAATTTATGTGCTGAAGTTGCTGCACTCTGATACATTATTCAAGTTAACAAATGTTCATGTCTCCTATCTTCAAAACAATTTACAAAAACACAGGTGGAAAAATATATATAAAAGACTATGCCTTCAGTAAATTTGTGTGTGGAGGAGAACTCAGATATACTGTGACAGTTGATGAAAGATAGGAAAATATAATCAGTTAATTATTTGTGGTGATCTCTATGCAAAATTGGAAGTTTACAGAGAAATATGATATACTTAGACCTCTGTCAATTTCAGAATTCCAGGCAGAAAGAGCATTTTTACCTGAATCCTGGAAGATGGGAACAAGAATTAGAATAGTGATATTTAAGATGAGTGATGAGTAGGAACTAGCTAAGGCTGGAAATATGGAAGTAAATGACATATTTGGAAAATGAACTCAAATAGGTTAAGTTTAAATAGCTTGCTGTACAATCTCAGAGAAATGAGATCATAGCACAGAGGGCCATGAAAACAGTGCTAAGGTATACTAATATTATTTTGTCAAAGAAAACTATTAAGTGGTTTTAAAAATATTTTGAGACTATATTAGCAAATACTTAAATTTGAAACATTTTCATAAAAGAAGAAATAACTATAGTATATTAACAAAGTGATATTTCTAAAAAATATGATAAATGCATGTAATACTAAAGGCAACATTTTAACTTTTGCATGTGTTTCTGGTGAGTGAGCAAAGCAAGCACTATCCCACTCACCTAGACAATCAGGTCCATCTTAACCATTTTCAGGTGTACAGTTCAGGTGGAGTAAGGACATTCACATTGTTGTGAAATGTAAACTCTCTTTATCTTGCAAAACTGAAATTCTATACTCACGATCAATAATTTTCCTTCCCTCTTTCCCCATGGTTTTATTAATACAAAACAAATTAATAAGAGATATAAAAATTTTAAAAAGATGTGGGTAGTAAAAAAATCAATAAGATTTAATGAATGGGTATACTGTACAGTAATGAGATGTTTCTTGTTAACTCACTGGACAGATAGATAATATGATAGGTAGATAGACAGATAATTACACATATTTTAATAAGCACACATTTCCATCAGTCAAAGATAGTGAAGAGGCTAAAAAGAGAATGTGGCTGAATAGATGAGGTAGTGTGTAGATGGAAGATCTTTTGCTAGGAAGATGGAATAGAACTTTTGTTAGAGGTTAGGTATCATAGATCTTGAAAAGTAAGGAGACCCACTGAACTTGACACGTGCCTTTGCACATTATGGTTTCATTAAAGCAGGATAGAAAGGTTTGTATAAGAGAACTGATTAAAAGAGAACAGAGCCACTTTAAGGATCACCTGGCTGATGTACTTACTGACAGTGCCAGGACCTTGACGAAAGGAATGTAGCACTCAGTTATGGTTCCAAACACAACCTTCTGGCCTGAAGCCCCTTCACTGTCTTCGAGGGAGTGCAAACGGCTGAGGAACTCACAGGTGCATCCAGTTATCAGATTTTTACAAGCTTCCACTGTAAACGCAACAACCCCAAAAGTTTCAATTGAGTCAACAATCTTTACTAAGCATACGCAATGTTTTCCCCCAAGTTCTAGGTTTTATAGATTATAATTTATACAGTGATATGTAGTCAAGAAGGACAACATTTGACATCTTACAGGAGCATGTGGTCATATTAAACCACAATATTATGATGTTTTCATATCCTATAGAATTTCTAGAGGAAAATATAAATTTGTTTTCATTAGTTTACTGTAAAATCAGCTGTCAGATGAGCCTTAATTTAAAGATAATTAGCTTTTTTTGGTAATTGGAAACATGAGAAGGATGTTGTAAAACACCCCAAAGTAAACAAACACAGTTGGTGGAGTAAATTAGTTTTGATTTACATGTGATTTTATATGCCTAGAGATTTTGGTTTGAAAGGAACTAAACTTTTTGAATACTAAAATGATTTTAGTTCTTTTTTTTTTAGGTTTACCTATTATGGGCATTATTGCTATAATCCTCTTCTCCATACTTTTAAAGGTTGCCTTATCATCTCTCTTTTGGTCATCAGAATTTCTAATGGAAAAATTACATTCTAATGAGAGAATGTGTTGATAATCTATGAATTATGTTGCAATGATCTTATTTTGTGATAAATCTTATAATAAAAATTTGAGCTAGAGGATGACATTCTTCAGCGAACACAATCCCTACACAGGGACTGAGTTAAATGGTCTTAAAATCAACTGGTTAGGAGAATAAGCTGAGTAGGGAAAGGGGTGTGGCGGGTGTGAGAAATTCTATGTGCCCAAGTTTTGAGATTGTTGCTTTTGATACCACATGAGATGAATAAAAATCTGGGCTTTCTTTTCTCCTCATCATACCAACATTTCCAAGCTGTTTCTTAAAATAATTCTATAAGTTAGTCGTATTTTATTCATGGTGTTGATCAAAAGTGAACAGTTTATGTCAGTAGACCTAAAGTTTTCAATTAATGCCTAGTTATGTGCCTTAGATTAAACAGCTTCCATACCTAATATGTAACTATAGAGCAGTGTTTCTAAACTTGTTGCTATTGTTTTTCCTGTTGGCATGAAAATGTCATAATCACTTTCAGAAAATTTTTTAATGTGGCAAGAATTTTTAGTCCACACAGGCACAGTTTCTCAATCATAAACAGTGTTTGGAGGTTCACACAACTCTTGAATGACAACTATATTCCCCCAAAGCAGAATAGGAAGCTTAGAGAAAACTCTGCACTTTTCAAGTTTATCCCCTTCAATTAAAACATATCCTAATTGCCCTGATATTGTCTTCCACTATTAGGTCAAAGTCAATATGATTTTCATACTATCTCCAAAACAGGTCACATTGATAGCTACCTCAATTCTATGCTGCCCCCCTTGTAACTGGATTCTGAATAACTTTTGACTTCTTTGCCCTTATATCCTCAGTCTTAATAAATCAATTTTGAAATTACATTATAATTTCTAAGGTAATGTCCTTTTTTTTGTAAAAAATTGATGAGTATATGTTTGTAGTACATAATGATTACAATTATGCTAGTGAGTTAGTACATGTACATAGTACATCTTAATTCTTTTCTCTTTCTCTTTTTTGTAGGCCCTGCCCTTCCCTGCTCTCCCTACTCCTTCCAACTCTTGGTTCATTTTCCTTTTATAGAAGCTCTGTTTTTTCATCTTTCCCTTTCAATTCTCTTTTTCCTATCCCTTTCGCTTTTTTTACTCTTCTGGTTTCCCATCCTTTTGAAGATCTCCCTACTTCCTATTTAGCCATCTTCTATTTTACCCCCCTCTTCTTTTTTCTCATGTAAGAGAAACCAAGAAACATTTAAGCTTGTGTGTTTGACTTATTTGACCTAATACTATGGTCTCAAATTGCATTTATTTACCTACGAATGTCTCAAGTTTATCTTTATGGCACAATAGTACTCCATTGTATATAAGCACCACACTTTCTTTATCCATTAATATTTTAATAGGAAAATAGGCCATTTCTAAGATTTATCTATTGAAATTGTGCTGCTATAAACATGAGTATTTATATATTCCTGTAATATGATGTCTTTAACCTGAGAAGATACCTAAAAGAGGAATGTCTGTGTCAACTGGTACTTCTATTGTTAGTTTTTTGTGGAATCTCCACACTGACTTTCATAGTGTTTGTACTAGTTTACATTGCTGTCAACAATGTAGAAGAGTTCCTTTTTTTCACATCCTCACTAGCACTTGTTTTTCTTTGATTTTTTGATAATAGTGATTCATTGTGGAGTAAGATAGTAGGTCAATATTATTTTAATTTATGTTTTTCTAATGACCAACACTCAATATCTTTTCATGTAATTATTGGTCATTTGTACTTTTTTTTCTGAAACATGTCTATTCATATTGGTTGCCTATTTTTTATTGAACCTTTATTTTGGGGGATTGAGTGCTTTTTAGTTCTTTATATATTCTAGGTATTAGTCCTCTGTTGGTAAAAATATTTTTCCCATCTTTAGGTTGTTTCTCCACATGGTTGGTCATTTCCTGTGCTGTGTATAAGATTTTTAATTTTTAGAAGATTTTTAATTTGATGTGATTTCATTTGTCAATGTTCAGAAATATTTATTGTGCAACCTGGTTTTGTTCAGAGAGTCCTTGCTAATTCCTATCTCTTCAAGTTTTACCTATTATATATATTCCAGAAGATTAAGTATTTCTGTTATAACATTTGTCTCAGTTACTTTCTTGTAACAAGGACACAATACTGAATACCCACAAATTAAATGAGAAAAGGTTTATTTTGTCCCACAGTTTGTAGAAGTTTCAGTCCATCATCTACAGTCTCAAGGCAGGATGGCATGGCAGAGGGGTATTGCAGAGAAGTCTTGCTTATAGCGTGACAATAAAGTAAGAAGATCAAAGGAAGAGAAAAGGTTACACCCCTCTAGGCCCTGAACCCAGTGATCCAACTCTTTCAAAATAGCTTCATATCCCAATTCACATTTAGTGACAAGCTCACCAGTGGACTAATCCATTGATAACTATTGCCCCTCCCATTTAATCATCTCCCAAAAGCCCTACCTGTGAGTGCATAAGGATTTGGGGGGGCATCTAGGTATAAACCATAAGATTCCACCACTGGTCCCAAAAGACTCATGCAAAATGCACTTAGTTCATTTCTAAGAACTTTCAAAGTTGTAACAGTTTCACCATCAAGGAAAAGTTCAAGTACAGCATCTCCTCTGTGATCTAAGGCAAACCCCTAGCTGCAAACCACTGTAAAAATGAAAAGAAAGTTAATCACTGCTGGCATACAAAGACACAAAGTAAATGTTCCCATTCCAAAAGGGAGAAATACGGGGATAGAAAGAAATGGGATCAAAACAAGACTGAAATCCATCAGGGCAAACATTAAATCCTATACTTCCATGTCCAGCACCCAGGGCATTCTGTGGCAAGATGTGAACATCAAAGGGCTTGGGCACCACTACCCCTCCAGCATTGCTGGTGGCGGTTGTAGCCCTCATGGATTTCTTGAGTTGACTTTGCTCACTTCTTGTGGCTTTCCTCAGGGATTCTACATTTCTGGTTTTTTGAACATCCCAGGGCCTCTACTGCAATGGGTTCATCTTCACAATTTCACAAACTACTCTCTCAGAGGCACACATCCTTGCCTCCAACCCTTTTTCTCAAATCTAGGTGCAGGCCTGCCTGACCCCACAACTCCTGCATTCTGCAGGCACCTAAACCCTGCTGCAAGCAGGAGCAGTAACTGAGTCCTTTTGCATCTCGTTGGTGGTTACAGAGGCCTCTGAGTGCCTAGATGGCTGAGCATGGTGAATTAAATTTAAGAGAATCAATTCCCATTCCCTAAACTGCTCCCATTCCAGAGCATACCCTGGTGTCCTGCTCTCAAAGCAGTCTTTCACCTTTGTAATTTTGAGCCAACAAAGGGTAAAGTCCTGCTGGTTCTTGTGATACCCTCAGGCTGTCTTTTCTATTGTTCTATTCCAAAGTAGTTGACTTTTTCATGCTAATCTTTTCAGCTAAAAAGTTTGCTGAACCTCTTTGCAGACCCAAATTTGTTAGAGCTCCCTTTCTGGTTAAACCCAAAACTTTTAAAATCATCATACTCAGTTATTTTCTCTGGATTCTTAAGGTAGAGCTAGCTAAAACTCCCAAACAGTAGCCTTGCACTGTCTCACATTAGAGGCCTTTGAAATTTCTTTCACCAGAAAAATTAGTTCACCAACTTTAATCTCAATACCCCACAATATCTCAGGGTGAGAGCAAAATGTAAACAAATTTTATTTCACAGAATAATGCACATGGCCTGGAGTCCAACTGCCAATGTAATCCTTGTTCCTAACTGAAACTTCCTGAATCTGGTATTTATCAGATATAATTTTATCAGAATTCTGGTTTTCTTAGCTTTGACTATAATCTCCCATTAGGATCAGCTTGCAGCATTCCAAGGCTGCTTCTGAACCAAATGGTCAGGTAATGCCAATGCAATGACCCCACTCCTGGTACCAAAGTCTGTTTTACTTTCTCATTGCTGGGATATGGATATAATACCCAACACCCACAACTTAAAGGAGGAAAGGTTTACTTTTGTCCACAGTCTGTAGATGTTTCAGTTTATAGCCGGCTGGTTCCAATACAGTATGGCTTGGCAGAGGGGCATAGCAGTGGATGGTTGCTTATGCATGACTGTAAAGTAAAGAGAAAGAGATCAAGGAAGGAAGGAAGGAAGGAAGGAAGGAAGGAAGGAAGGAAGGAAGAAATGAGATACACCCTTTTAAGCTACACACTCAACTCCTTCAACCAAAGTTCACCTCTTAAATCACATTTAGCTGTAGACTCATAAGTGAACTAATCCACTGATAAATATCATGTCCCATGATCCAAACACTTTCCCGCTTATGAGCACATGAGACTCTTAGATCCACTTACTAGCATGTGAAGCTTTGGTGAGACATCTAGATATGTACCATACAACATTTACCTCTCTGATCATTTGGATTTTACTTGAGTATATGGTGAGATATATAAGTCTAGGATCAATTTTCTTCACATGGATGTTTGATTTTCCCTGAACCACTTATTAAAGAGGATATCTTTCCTCCAGTGCATGTTTTTGGCCCCTTTGTCAAAGATCAAATAGCTAGATGTGCCTAGAGTTATTTTTATTTCCTCTAATCTTTACCAATGATCTACATGCCTCCATTTGTGCCAGTATCATTCTGTTTTAATCACAGTATACAACTTCACATCTGGGGTTGAGATGCCTTCTGCTTTGGTTTTGTTGTCCAGGGTTGCTTTTGCTATTTTGAGTTTCTTCTGGTACTAAATGAATTTCAGGATTATTTTCTCTAACTCTATGAGGAAGACTGTTAGTATTTTGATTTGAATTGAATTAAATCTATGTGTCAGTTTTGGAAGTACAACCACTTTGATTATATTGATTCTTTCTATCCTGGAATAAGGTTTCCTGTTTCACAATACTGGTAGAATTTTGGGACTGCCCATAGGCTAATGTTCATGTTGCTCGCTGTCATGTAATTGTCAGCAATGGACTTAGGGTACTTTTGGTCGGAAGTTTACAAAGTATAGTACTTCTGCCATCAGCAACCAAAATTTGAGCACCAGTGCCAAGAGACACTTAGCATTACAGCTCATAGCGCTATGGCTCTTGACAGCTCCTAGCCACTCTTATGAGCTCCCCAACAGCAGAAGCTTGTACCACTATTTGCAGTTATCTGTAGCTCTTCTAGAAGTTTGTATGCCTCAGGTACATTTCTGCATGCCAATACAGAATGGTGTGAGTCTCCATCAATTGCCACTCGTCACCATGAGTCACTGTCAGTCAATGCTGGCTGATGCTAGATACTGCTGTTGGTCTCCAGTGGTCTCTGATGCCAGTCTGGAACACTTCAGGCCTAGTAAATTCTAACGCACCAGTTCCTTTTATTGAAAACCACTAAGCCCACATGGCCTAAGATAAAAGTTTTGAATAGGCAATAGAACCACCTGAATGAGGCCTTTATTAGTACCATGGTGCAGCATAGGGTGTTAGGGCATAGGAGGGAGCCTTCATGAAGCATTTTCAGGAGAGTAGGGAGATGCTACTTAAGTAGAGCAGGAAAAAACCTTTGCATGTACTTTTCTTGCTTTATGAAAACCTATTTGAGGACTTTGAAATAATGACAGATGGAACAGGTTCATCATGTGGTTATAGTGTGGAGTCATTAGAAGTGCCTGACTGGCAGAATCATCTGGAATAGGACTGTGTTTCAATTTTTGAACATTTAGTACAATGTTAACTGTTGGTTCATCATAGATGGCTTTTATTACATTGAGATAGACCATCTATTCCAATTATCTGCAGGTTTTTCTTTTACCATGAATGGGTGTTGAACTTTGTCAGACACTTTTTTCTGCATCTATTGAGAAGATCATAGGATTTTTGTCCTTGGTTCTGTTAATACAGTGTATTACAGTTATTGATTTGCATATGTTGAACCACCCCTGCATCCCTGAGATGAATCCTATTTGTTTGCCAGTGTCTTGTCGGGGACTTGTGTATCTATGTTCACTAGGAGATTGGCCTGTAGTTCTCTTTTGGTTGAGTCTTTCTCTGGTTTTGGTATCAGGGTGATACTTGCTTCCAGGAATGAATTTGGGAGTACTGTTTTCCTTTTGATTTAATTAAAGAGTTTGACAAATAGCTGCATTAAATATTCTCTAAATTTCTTGTAGAATTCAGCAATGAATCCATCAGAACTTGCACTTTTCTTTTTTGGTAAGTTTTTTATTACATTTTTAATTTCATCCACTGATAATGGGTTATTTGAAATTTTTGTATCTTCTTGATTCAACTTTGGTAATTCATATGTATCTAGGAATTTGTGCATTTATTCTGTGTTTTCTATCTTATTAGAGTAAAGATTCTCAAAGTAGGTAATGAAAATCTTTTAGATTTCCATAGGATTCATTGTGATTTCACCCTCTCCATTCCTAATTGCATGAATTTGAGCCTTTTCTTTTCTTTTTTTGATAAAGTTTGTGAAGGGTTTGTCAATTTTATTTAATCTTTCAAAGAACCAACTCTTTGATTCATTTATTTTTTGTATTGTTTTCTTAGTCTCAATTGCATTAATTTCTGCTCTGATCTTTATAATTTCCTCCCTAGTACAATCATTGGACTTTATTTGTTCTTCATTTTCTAGAAGTTTGAAGTTCAACATTAGGTTGTGCATTTGAGCTTGTTCTGATTTCCTGATGTGAAATTTACCACTATTAATTTCCTCTTATGATTGCTTTCATTGCATCTCATAAGTTCTAGGTATGTTGTATTGGCATTATCATTTAGTTGTGGATACTGTTTACTTCTTTAATGTCATCTGTCATCCACTGGCCATTCAGGGAGGTGTTTTTTAATTTCCATGTTTTTATGTAGTTTTTGTGGTTTCTTTTGCCATTGATTTTCAATTTCATTGCATATGGTCTGAAAACATGCATTGGATAATTTAAATTCTTTTGCATTTACTAAATCATGTTCTATGGGATAGTATGTGGTCTATTTCTTGGAAGCAATCCAAATACCCATTGACTGATGAATGTATTTAAAAAATGTGCATTTTTAATAGAATGGAATACTACTCAGTCATAAACAAGGGTCAACTTGGACATTTATAGCTAGATGGATGGACCTTGAGACCATACTCTTAGGTGAAATTGATTTGACACATATGTGTAAATACCAGATTCTTTCTATTTAAAAGTGTAAATAAGAACCAAAATGTATAACAGATATTGTGAAATAGGAAGTAATTGTTCAAAAGGAAAGGGGAACTGGGCAGGTGGGCGAGGTGGAAGACAAAAGAAAAAAATGATAAAAAAGATAAAAAGGAAACAAAATTTTGTAAATGAGGGGAAGAGGGATAGAAGAGAAGGTAGGGAATGGGAAAAAAAAGAGAAACTAAGATATATCATGTACAGGTACAAATTTCCTATGACTGTCATTATGCATATCCAAATGTACCAATAAACTTGATTAAAAAATAATAAAATAAGGCAAAATTTTGAAGTTAAAAAAAAAAAGAAACTATGTTTCAAGTCTGCTGTGGCTAAGGCAGAACTGTCCTGGAACTGCCATGGGGCAGGTAGAACACCTACAGTTGTCATGGAGATAGCTGGGTGGGACTCCTTGGGTGAAGTAACTACTTCATTTATGTCTCCTGAATGTTTTGAAAATGGCAGCTTGCAATAAGACTGCTGCTGCTTTTAAGGATGCTCTAAGAAACTAGGCTGCCTTGATAACAGATAATTGGAGTTCGAGGCCTTTGAAAATACCAGCAACAAGCCTGATCCCTCCCTGATCTTTGTCCTGGCAGATAAGGTTTTCCAGCTAATCTTAGAGAAGCAGCAGCAGCAGTACTTAGAGAAGCCCAGGGAGGGACTGGGGTTAGGGGGATTGTGGCTGTCGACTTAGGTATGGCTCAAATTAGTACAGCCTAGAGCAGTAGCCGAAAAAGCAACCCCAGAGGTGTCAGAAAGACTCTGGGGATTTTTTTCCCCAGGGTACCCTGGAGGAGGCCAAAGGCAAACCAGAGGTGGGTGAGTGACAACCATCAGTGGAGTCACTCCCTTCTTCAGACTGTCAGAGGCAAAAAGGAAGTGTCAGGCTTTCTATCCTTTCTATCTCATAATGAGGTCTTTTTCTGTGACCTAGGAGTATCTTATCTGAAAGGAATTCATGGAACAGAATACATTACATTATTAGTTTGTAAGCAGAATAAGATTTCAACCTTTTCAGTTTTTGGGAATCTGAATGTTTATTCATGTCACAAAATTTTAAATCGCAATAATTTTAAATACACATTTTAATAAATGGAAGGACTATCTCTTCAATATTTTCTCTTCATTAGATTATCTGATCATTATTTATTTTTACCTGAAATAAAGACTGTTAAGATGAATTTATAATAACATATTAATAATACCATTTGGCTCAAGTTGCATGAAATATATTGATTTAGAAAGAACATACATAATCAAAATATTGTCTTTCTGTTCAAGAATTAGATATGTGACTTTTTAGTAATCTATTGTTATATGATGCTCAATGATATTTAATAACTGTGAACCTTGCATATTTTGCTAATTTAATTTTTTTAGTATATCTTATGTTTTCCTCTGAAAATTCATGTTATAATCATATATTCTTATAAATATAAGTGGCGACATTATGCTCTGAAAACAAAAATGTCAAAATTTTTGCAGCTGATTTTTTTTTTTCTTCCACACAGCGCGTTTATAACACCAGTTGCTGAAAGGGATGGTGCTGGGCAGAGAATCCAGCTGGAGCATCTGTTTTCTCACCACCCGTAGTCTGACTGCTAAGGCAGTGCCAAATATTTTAGCATTTCAGTTCAGCAGCATCCATTTCCAGTCCCACTTTCTGTATTAGATAGCACTAGTTCCTATACCAGAGAAGTTTATTAGGGCAATGGCATAACACACAAAAATTTTTCCTCTTGTGTATGTACCAGTCCAATGTGTATATTTTACTGAGCCAGAAATTCTCCAAATAATGATTTGGGGATAAAATATCATTCTGTTTTGTGGCCTGAATCTTAAATATCTGGTTTCCTGGGTTGTTCTGCAGTTTGTCACCATTCGTTTTCAGGAAGGAAGAAAAGATAGAAGACTCTGTATGGGAGAATGTTGCAGCTTCAGAAATTATATTGATTATTTTGCTTATGCATCATCACATGCTATTCTTCACTGCAAGAAAAATGTGAAAATAGTCTAGCTGCATGGCTCCAGAAAACAACAAAACTGTGCAAAAAGTTGTACAACACTTAAACATTCATTAAAAGTGTTGTTTCTGGTATTTTGGTGAGTGATCATACGTCCACTGAAGTATTAGCTGACTAGTGTAAAGGTCATAGAAGTCCACAGCCTGATATGAAAAGGAAGATACAAATTTAGGCAATGATTGTCAGGCATTACAGGGTGTGATGGTGCACAGCTGTAATCCCTGAACTCTGGGAGGCTGAACCAGCAGGATTCCAAGTTTGAGTTCAGGTTAAACAACAGAGTGAGTTAGCGAGACTCTGTCTGAGAATAAAAATATTAAAAGCCTGGTGAAATAACTCAGGATTTCAGACTGGGGTTCATTTCCTAATACTGAAAAAATGACTGCCAGCTTTCTGAATAGAGTTTGAAAGAATTTAAACAGATTTTATAAATCAATGGCTTTGTATAGTTAGAAACTGCAATTACTTCTGGATCTCAAATAGTAAGATTATATTAAAAAAATCTGTATGCCTTTATTTGCTGAGGCTACTGTAATAGAATGCCACAGGTTGCATGACTTGAAAAACAAAAACGATTTTCTAACAGTTATAGAGGTCAGAAGTACAGAATATTGGTGTACTCAGCTTGGATTCTGGTTAGGATGCTCATCTTGGCTAGCAGACAGTTTACTTCTAGCTATGTCTTTATACAGCATCTCTTTTGTACACAAAATGAGAGAAAGAGGGAAGAAGGAAAAGAGTGAAAGGATAGAGGTGGAGGAAGGAATGAGAGAGAGACAGAGAGAGAGGGGAGGGAGCGAGAAGTAGAGGGAGAGAGAGAGAGGTCAAGTCTTTTCACATTTTTTTCTTTTTGAAAGACACTCATCTTATTGGATGGAGAAACCACCCATATGGCTTCATTTAACCTTAGTTCCTAAAAGTCCTATCTCCAAATACAGCCATATTGATGGTTGGGACTTTAATATGCATATTAACTGAGGGAGAACACAATTGAGTCCAATATCAAGTAACAATGGCCCAAGAAGACTTTTTAATAAATCAACTGGGCCTTGTTAATATTTCAAATGGTGCAAGACAGTGTCTTATGAGCCATTTTTTTCTTTGATAAAATTTTTCGGATCTGTTTTAAACTTTACTTGTTACTTTAAATTGAATTCCAAGTTCTCTTATATAGAACCTCATTTTTGCTTATTGGCTACATTCAATGATCTGGAAATTATTTCTCCTCTGTCCTTGGTCTTCTCCAAGGTATAAAGTACAGATTTGACAGGACATCTTCTGTAATTGGTTGATGGTCAGCTGATACTCTTGCAGTTATTCTTGATTTGCTGACTAATCATGTTTCTCAGTATCCAAGCTTAAAGTTCAGATCCCGAATGATAGAGATTCATCAAGAAAACTGTGATCCGGTAGGTTCTTATTAAGGTGGTGAAAAGGGGCAAAATGTGCTACATCAAAATATGCCAGTTTAACATGATGATTTATTTTGAGGTTTTGGAAAATAGTAGGTGCAATAAGAGCACACTGATCTTCCCTCTTTTTTTTCTGCGAGCAGGATATTAAATGGCTGCGGAAAAGATGTCTGTCAGACATGGGGAGTGGATGCCCAGATAATTCTATGCAAATGGATTTTATTAAAATGATCTCCCCTTTTTCTCCCATGGATTTTAGTACTTTTTCAAAAGGATATTTTGCTTACCCAAGTATATAAGCACTTTGAGCCATCATTTTCTCCTTGAGGTTCCCATATATATCCTTTTCTCCTGGTAATTGATTACATGTTAATTTACTTCTCAGGCCTATCTGAAAACTCTTTGAGTAGAGGTAAAGCTTTACTTTCCCTACAATGATTAGTCCTTTCACAGGGTAATGCAAGCTATCTAAATTATTGACTCCTACACAAGTTACTTTAGTGAAGAATTCCAGATCTAGGGAAACTTTAACTGAAGATACAACAATTCTCAAATGTGTTATTAGCACTGCTGTTAACACTCTTTGTAATATAATTAAAAATGGGAAGTTTCTGGAATATTTGTGATTATAAATTATGGCCTGACTTCCAAAAATGAAATTCTGGAAGCTGATGTCAGATGATTTCAATGCCTAAGTTCAACATAGTTGGAATTTTTGAAATAATTTTCTTGTATATCCCAAGACACAATTTAAATCAAAATATAACTAGTACACACATAAACAAATTAAGAAGTGTTACAATGGGCTGTAGAAAGAAAAACTCTCTAGGAGTTCAACACAATGAATTGGAAGTTAATTGATGAATCAGAACTAGACAAGGGTAAAATAATTCAGAATAATAAATTGATAGA
>RJWT010007815.1:0-27154 GCA_004365215.1 Cuniculus paca | reverse complement strand
AAAAAGAAAGAAAAGACTTACATTCATGTAATTAGGAATAAATAGGGTGAAATCACAATGGATCCTTTGTAAATCTGGAAGATCATTAATACCTAATTTGTCCACTGAGATGGAAAATACAGAAGAAATGGATAGATTTCTATATACATATGAATTATTAAAACTGAATCAAGAAGATGTAAAAATTCTAAATAACCTAATATCTGTCAGTGAAATTGAAAATGTAATTAAAAACTCACCTACAGTCATAAAGAAGGAAAAACTTGAGACATTTATAGCCATATAGATGCACCTTGAGACCACACTATTAAGTGAAATAAATAAGACACATGTGTGTAAATATCACATTGTTTCTCTGGTGTGAGAAACTGAAAGTACGGAACAAAAACGTATATATTGTAAAACAGGAAAAATTTTAGAAAAAATGGGAAATAAGGGAGGGGGAAGAAGAGAAAAGAAAAAAATGGAAAAAAATGTTAAAAAAGAAACAAAGTTTTATAAATAAGAAGGGGAGCCAGTGATGTAGCTCAGAGGTGTAAGTGCCTGCCTGGCAAGCACAAGGTCCTGAGTTTGACTCCTGGTGAAAAAAAAAAAGGGGGGGTGGAGAAAGGGAGAGGAGGGAAATGGGAGACAAATAAAAGAGAAACTAAGACATACCATGTATAGGTACAAGTTCCCTATAACTACAATCATTATGTATATGTAAATTGTACCAATAAACTTAATAAATAAAAAAACATAAATATTCTTATATCCCCTCCAGGGGTCAGACATACTCAGCCCCTCAAAACAGCCTTATGTTCAAAAATGGAAAACACTGCCAAGTTAGAAAATAAACTCACATCTAATACCTGAGACTCTCATAAAAACTCTGCATTTTACTCCATGGATCCAGTATTCTACATATTTATTTAGAAGTAATTATATATTAGTTTTTAAATTCAACAGGGATTACTTTTTCTTCTGCTCTTAGTTGAATTGGATTTTTGGAAATCTCAGGTAGAAGAGAAAATGAATGGCTTCTCCAAAATTAATTCACTTTTGCAAAAGGGAAAGAGACCAAGAGTTGGAGTAGGGAGAAAAAAAAGGGGAAGGGGATGAAAATGAATTAACATGTGTTATATACACATGCCAACTCACCAGGATGAAGGCAATCATTATGTACTGCAAACATGTAGTAATAAAAATAAAAATTAAAAAAATAAAGTTAATTCACTGAGCAATGACAACACACAGTCAAAGGAGAGTCTGAAAAAATTTCCAGTGAGCTTTGGGAACATTTATTTAATGACAGGGTAAGTGCTTTCATTTTTTATCATTCACTCACTCATTCACTTACTAATGAATTAATTCATTAGGTGCATTTGATAACATTGATTCATTATATCAAGACACTATATTCAGTGTGTAAGAGTAGGCAATGATACTATAGATTATAGCAGTTTTCATGTAAAATGATAGAATATTATTTAAGAGTTTTGCCACTAATGTGGTAAGCATTGAACATTTTGTAAAATTAACTTTTATAAAACTCTTAATTCTTCCTTGATGCTTGAGAAAAATAAATGAGTCATTACTATAAAATGAATTCTATTTTTTGTAATTTTTCAACATCCAAGATAATCAGCTCTTACAGAACTCAGGGTGAAGTAGCTGGGTCAAAGTGCTTCAGAAATTTGTGGCTAACTCCAGATTCCTCTCTCCTTTCCTTCTCCTGGCCTGAGTAGCATGACTGAGGGGCTGGGCCAGCTCACAGATGGGGTGTCTGGCCTGGATGATTTCACCCAGACGCACGAATACCACGTGTGGCCAGGCTACGACTACGTGGGCTGGCGGAATGAGAGCGCCACCAACGGCTACATTGAGATCACGTTTGAATTTGACCGCATCAGGAATTTCACTACCATGAAGGTCAGTGGTGGAACTTCTTTGAGGAGGCCAAAATCATAACATGGGAGAGAAAAGGTGTAGTAGAAAGAATCCTGAGCAGACACCAGCAGAACCAGATTCAAGCATACATTCCACTATTAGCTACTTACCTGTATTTCATCTCTAAGGTCTTGTTTCTTCATTTGTAAATTCTATAAGGGGGTTAGAATAGGTCAATAATTCTCAATTTCCTCCCTTCTCTCTTTTTCTCTTCCCCTTCCCATCCCCTTCTCCTTCTTCTCCTCCTCATTCTCCTTTTCCTCTCTTTCTCTCTTGCTCTCTCTTTCTCTTCTCTCCCTCTCTCTGCCACTCTAACACTAGAGGCAACGTATGTATTAGGCACAGTACTTGTTCTATCAGCTTAATATTGCAGAGGAGTTGAAAGAGCATAGGTGAATTTTGTAGAGTGATTAGATGGAAGCCAAAGGCTTGGGAGAGGTCTAGAGTCAGGCACATGATGGACCACAGTAAATGCAGACACCTGAGAAGAGCTGGGCGAAGAGGATTAAGGTCTGAATTCCATTTTCTCTGACGCAAGCCCTCACAGGGAAGCCCAAACTTGATGTTAGAGCAGAGGACCTCTCTGTTAATAACATGATCTGTTTTTTAGTACTTATCTCAAATAATTATTTTCTTTTTCCCTAACTGAGCCTCATGTCTGTTTCAGAGAGAAAGGAATGGAAGGGGAGAAAAGTCCATGCAAAAAGTAACCAGATTGGATGGTCTACCAGATTTCTAAGCTAGAGAGAAAGTAGGACTCAGGGGTGTGGAGGAAAATCTTTCTGTCTGATGTAAGAAAGAGGCCACAGAATCATTTGTAGTTCTTACTTAACTCACTAGTTCATGAAAGTGCATAAGGATGCTCTCAATGTCTTGAGAAGAAAGAGTGGTTCTTACTTAACTCACTAGTTCATGAAAGTGCATAAGGATGCTCTCAATGTCTTGAGAAGAAAGAGTGGGCAAATGAATTTGACTTCACATGCAGACCCCTGTTTATCTACTCTTTCTACCCATTAACAGTTGAGTGTAGAATAATAATAACCAACAAACTGATGACTCTGCTTCTATTTATTCTCGGTCCTCAGCTTCAATATTTGTTTCCTTAATTTACCCATTCTTCTGATTGTTATTAATTTACCAACTGTGTTTGGAGCCTATGTAGCATTATACTATGCGTAAAAAGGCCAATGATCCCTCCCCGAGAGATATTACAAATCAGGGAAGGTACTATTTATTTATTTGCCAAAGGAGGTATGTAAGATCATGTGAGAGCCAGGAGAAGGAAATCTGTGTTGTTATTACAGGCTCATAAAAATGCAAAATATGTTAGTCCTCACACAAACTAAGTTTCTTAAAGAAAACGTGTCTTTTATTTCACTCCCAGATGTTAAAGTGATAATATCTCCTAATTAGATTAACAGCTATTAGTTAAATGTTCAGACATTTAAGATGAGACCCAAAGGGTCAACGCATGCCCAATGTGTTAGTTTATTGCTTAAGGATGACTCTTTGGAAATTGTTAAACATAAGTGTGTGCAACTGTGTGTGACACATTAATCTTCCCATGTTTTGTGAAGAGTAGGCCAAAAAAGAAGGGAATATTCAAATTATAACAAAAATAATAAAAGTATATAAATATACTTTAAAAGAAAATTTGTATTCCCAAATATTGTCTATATCCATATGCACTTATGAACATGAACATAAATTCCGAAGTAAGTATCACTAGCAGGATTTCTATTCCAATAAATAATGCAATGTATTTTAAACTCTTGATAAACTTATACTATTTAATCAAGAGACTTTGTTTTTCCTGCATCTCTAGGACTCTGTTTAACTAGTTTCTCACAGGTCAAAATTATTTAAGAACTTAATTTGCAATGAGAAGTTTCCAGGAACTTCTCAGCAGCAAATTCAGGCTCATCTTCTGAGGACCAACAGATTTTCAACATACTTTAATTTTTCTGAAACAAAAAATAAAAAGAGAAATTTTAGGCAGCTGATGCCTAGAGAATGTATCTGCCTCCTAAGCAAATTTCTATTCATTTCCCCTTTAAGGTGTGGTTAAAATATGCTATTAAAATAATAGCTACATTTTGAAAGTGTATTGTTTTATTTAAATAACTAACATCATATGGGAATGAAATCCTATGCTATTTATTTGCATTCCAGGAAAATTCCCAAGACATCTGTAGGAGAGATTATTACCTTCCCCATAGGCTATTTATCCAACACTTTGCAGATTTCAAAACATCTGAAAAATCTGTTGAAGCTGTAGATAGTTATTTCTTTTTTTCCTTACCCCTACTTTTTTGACTTGTGTTCAATAAGCAGGAACAGTTAATTCATCCTCAGGAAGATACTAATGCATGTTTTCATCAGTAAAACATTTGGAGAAAAATGCCAATTTAAAAGTGATTGGCTTCATTTCTATGTGGGATAATCTGAGGAAAGAGCACAGAGCTGGGAGTCTAGGGCTGTAGAGCCAATTCTGTTGCTGACTGATCCTAGGTAAGCGAAACTTTTCTAGGCAATAGTATCTCATTAGTAAATAAAGTGTGATGTTAGACTATATTTACAATAGCTCTGATGTTCTATCCTTAGTATATGTCTCATCCAGTCTTTAGCAATTAAGTTTCTATCATTATTACTGCTCCTTTTTCAGCTAAAAATAAATTCTGTATTGTGGTCCTGTCTCGACTATCCAGCAGCCAGAGGAGGGGATCAGGATGAGACAGTTAAAACGTTTTGACTCTGACACAGGCAAGGCATTAGATGGGAAACAGGAATTATACTCCTAGAGTGACAACTATGTCTTTCCAAAGATTTGAATTTAAAGCCCTTAAATTCAAGGAGCAGTGTCCAGCAAAGATTCATTTTCCATGTGAGACTGAATCAGAGAAAATGTAACTGAATTACCACCGTTTGATCTAGCTGCAAATATATACACATCGTTTTTGTGGATTGTTAAATACAGCAAGGTGAAGCAGATGAATTGTGAAATCTTTGACCCTGATGACTTCAAAAGCCATTCAAATATCCTGGCAAAATAAATAGTCCTGGCAGCAGGCCAGAGGATCCCTGTAAATTTCCCACAGACATTCTTCTGTCATTGCAGAAATTATCAATGAGAAAGAGTGGATGCTCTTATCACGATGATGTTACTTAAAATGAATTTGATTAAGAGACATGATTAAGCCTGTCTCTCTGGCATAAAAATGTTGATGAATGTGCTTGAAATGAGATTTCTTAAAAGAAAGTTGAAATTATATCAGTTTGTATTTATATTCTTCCAGATATCTTACCTCATCCCCTTGAAAAGGAATGGTCTGGCTTTGGAAGGTACCTAGCAGGAATAAGATGGCAGTCTTCCTCCTACCTCAAATACGGCTCAAAATAAATAGCTCAAATGTGGGTAGATGGCCACTGTGGTTGAGAGAACTGTGGACTCAAGAGAATTCAGAGCAAGAAAGAACTTGAGAGAACACTAGTTCATCTCTTACTTAGCAGATGAGGACCCTGCAGCTCAGCACAGTGAAGGGAAGTAACTGGGCTTGCAGCCAAGGTTTTATAAATCCTGACCAGTGTTTCATTACCACTATGAAGTCCCTGACAAAAAGGTCCAGAAGACTGCAGAGCACCAGGGATAGTGTTCAGAGAAACAGGCCGGTCTAGGCTTCTTCTGGGTTAGCTTGTCCCGTGTTCCCATGTAACCTAGCGGAGCCAGCCGGTCACTCACATGCCTCTTTCTCTGTCAGGTCCACTGCAACAACATGTTTGCTAAAGGCGTGAAGATCTTTAAGGAAGTACAGTGCTACTTCCGCTCGGAGGCCAACGAATGGGAACCCAATGCTGTCTCCTTCCCCCTTGTCCTGGATGATGTCAACCCCAGCGCTCGCTTTGTCACAGTGCCTCTCCACCACCGCATGGCCAGTGCCATCAAATGTCAGTACCATTTTGCTGACACTTGGATGATGTTCAGTGAGATCACCTTCCAATCAGGTGGGAAGCATGGGATCCCCATGGGGCAGTGGGCATAAGTGAGGGAAGAGGAAGACTGACATCCAGGTTCCCACAGGCAGGTCTCCGAGAGGAGCAGGGTTGTGTCGGTGGCTTCTCACTGGGGGCAGTGGGAATCCTCTTCTCTATTTTTAATCATGGAGGCATTTAATTATAAAACAGAAGTGAACAGAGTATTTACTTGACTCGTCTTCATACATTTGTCTGGAAGAGAGGTAAGGTAAAGTATTTTAAAATGATAACACAATATGTCAAAAGCTATACACATTAAGGCCATTAGGAAGAAACATGATTAAGATGTTCAAGTGAAAATATCTAAACATTATACACAGAAGACAGCAGTGTGTCCTTACTCAGCTTTACAGTTTGTGTTTTGCCACACTCGAGTAATCAGTTTTTCTTTTTATTGCTAAAGTACATTAAAGAGAGTCTGAAACATTATTTGATTTTACTAAAAATTTTGAGATGTCTCTAAGTACTATTATGTTCCTATTCATAATATAATAGCTCATAATATTTATTAATACTTAATTCCTACATATTTCCTAATATCTTGTTCTTTTTAAGTACCTCTTATTTTCTAATAATGCCTTGCTTTACTTGTCTTCGTTTAAGCATGAGTCAAATAAAAGCCTCTTGGTAGATTTTCTTGGTTAAATCTCTCAGACACCTCTTTTGATTTATAAAATCAGTTTTCTATTTTTAAAAGAAATTTATTCTGGTGTTGCCGATTGCTTTCTGTGGTGTTATTTTACTCAAGTTTCTACTCTGTGTGATTCCTGTACACTAGAAGTTATATCCACTGGCCAATTTGATTCAAGTTGAATATTCATTTTGTCAAGAAGCCTTGTATATTTAATGTTAAATCTCATCATGGGAATGAAAAGTTGGACTCCCTCATTTTTAGTGGTAGTCAGACTGATTTCTTGTTTTGTGCCGTTATCTCTGCATAGGAAAGTTTCCAAGAAATTTTGCTGTACATTTTACCCGGCATTGGTTACCTCACCTGAATAAAATGTTTCACTAAAAGAGTTGCTAAATAGTGATTTTTAAATTCTTTTATTCTTTCCACACTTATTAGCAGGATTTCTGCTGAATTTCCTCATGTACTTGTTCAACCTAAAGTATAGCTCACACTGGAAAGGCAGGACAGATGTTTTTTCCCCTCTAATTGTCTATGTCCAGAGTAACGAATTGATGTCTTAGCAACCTTCAGTGATGTCTAACATCTAGTTTTCATACCTGTTTTGTCTTTTTGTATCATTAGGCATGCATTGCATTTTATAAATTCAGTGTTTAGTCAGTCGCAATTATTATTCTTTTTCATGCTCAAGTTGTCCTGTGTGTAACCAGAGCCTGCACTTTCTAGCTACCTCAATGTCTTTTAATCTAACTTTAAATAACCCTCTGGTAAACTTCTTGTTTTCTGAAAGAACAAGATGTATCATGCTCATCTGGAGCATTCATATACTGCCCCAGATGTGAAAGTAACCATTTGTTGGAAGAAATTTTGACTCTTTAGAGAGAAATGATATTTAGAGGCCACAGATTGGGCAATAATAATGCTCATTGCTATTGAGTTGTCATTGCTTCTTGGATTTCCCAATGGGGAAAGTGAGGAAATATGTGTATTTCAAAAGGAAAATATCAGGATTTTATATTGTTACCTCTAATTCAAATTAAAGATAAGGTTTTTACCTAAATTGGATTGCATATTTGGATCTTTTTATTTACTCTGAATATCATGTTTCCTAACAACATTATCAGCATTTACTTTAGCTACTACTCAGAAAATCAATACCAATAGTTTTACTTATATTCTAAATATTGAATAAGTTTTATGATTTCTTTATAATTCTCTTTTCTTTGTAGAATATATCCTATGAGGATGTTCAGTAGAAATACGATACTCTGATGTCAGTCAGAGTAAGAGTCAGATAATATTATATCTGTGCAGTTATGTCATTAACATGATACACAGTTAGGTTCATTTTCTTCAGCTGGTTTTAACTCTTAGGGATTTTTTTAAACACTAAGACCTAGTTTTGACTGTGCTATTTACTTTTTCTCTCTCCCTCTCTCTGTATCCCCCCACCCCTCCCAGGATCTTCACACTAAGCTACATCTCCAGGCCTTTTTCAATTTTTATTTTTTATTTTGAGAAAGGTCACTCTAAATTGCCCATGGTGGGCTCAAACTTGCAGCCTCCTGCCTCAGCCTGAGCAAGTAGTGATCGAACTTATTGGAGCTGAGCACTGTGCCGAATCTTAAAAAATTAGAAGACACTTTAAGATACTGTTCATACCATGAAATTTTAGATGGAGAGAGAAATTCCATACAATGATTTTTCAAAAAATATCTAAAGTAGTACCAACATAGTAGGTGGTCAGGAAAGGGGCACTAGAGAGTGGATTTGTCATAAATAACACCAAAGGAGCGAGACATTTCCCAGACCTGAAAGAAAGCACAGGCATAAAATAATAGAAGAGGAGAGACTAATTTAGCAATAAATTGAAGGGACTTATTCCTTCTGATTTGATTTTTAAAAGAAGAAAATTTCAAAATGTACTGATAGGAACAATAGCACACATTTAGAAAAATAGCTTTGGTGCCAAATCCCTTCTGTGCCAATGATTTAATTTTAGAGTAAATGGACTGATTATTTTATATGAAATGTCTGTTGAAAGCAGAAATTCAAATGCTCAAAATAGTTTCATTTATTCTCTGCCTACTGGGGTACAAGTAGATTCCCATCACCTATAGGGATTCTTTTGGTCAAGTAATTGGTACACTTACTTATTTTATCTTGGTACAGCTATGGACTATAGTTTTTGACTCTTGGGATTTATTAAGCTTTAAATCTGATATTATGATAAAATTAGTTTTCACTGGAGCCTAAGAACTCAAATCAAAAACTACATATTGATTCCAGATACCTATTTGTATAATAATGCTAAGAAAAAAAATGAGGATTTTTGGAAGGAGTATCTCCTATAAGGGAAATGCATGTTCAGATTCTTGACCCCTTGATTTCACAAATCAAAGGGGAAAAATTGGTTGCCATTACCAGTCTGGCAAATATACTTTTGGGATCTTCACTCAGAGACTGTACCCTTATGGTAAAGGATTAATATTGAACTCAGAGGATTAAGCCTCACATAAAGGATAGTAATGGACAGTATTGGTATTCTGTCAGTAATTTATCTTAAAAATGAGTGAAGCCTTCCTTTATAAGTTAAGGAGCCAGGGCAATGGGGCATAATGGAAATACTTTTATAAAACAATTTAGTTTTCTTGAAGGAAAGGGCATCTTAACACTGTCTGTCCAATGCTCATTTATTCACTGTATTCTCTCTATGCTTTGCTGGATTTATGCCCTGCCTCATATGAAGGCAAAATTTGCAAAATACAAAATTTATGACACACAGCCCACTGAACCACCATTCATTAACTTTTGCACTGCAATATCTGGGATATAAAATTTGAGAAGAAAAACTTTTCAAAAGAAAGATTGCCTTATTATATAAATGGTTATATTTTTATTTATTGTGATTTCCTTTCATAACATGTTAAATGACATAATTGTATGGTTTTTCAATACATGTGTACATTGTATAATAACCAAGCCAGGTTCATTTTAAAAAAGGCTGTTGACAATCCACTCAACTGATTCATGGTGTTCTAGGTTTCAACCTGCTTTTAGATAAACCACTACCTGCCTGTATTCTCCCCCAGCTCTGACTTACTCTTGTGTTGTGACAGATGCTGCAATGTACAACAACTCTGGAGCCCTGCCCACCTCGCCTATGGCACCTACAACCTATGGTATGGGTGATTTCTAATTACAAAAATTAAGTTGAAGGCACCTTCAGATAGATGAAGAAGGGTGGAGATTTGTAAAGTTTTCTCGGTGTGGGAGGCCTGATTCCACGTGGCTTATCCACTGCAAAAAGTTAAGGGCACATGCTTTCTCTTCTCACTGTTTATTCCTATGATTCTTCATCTGGGGAAGCAAAAACTAGAAAGTTCCAATTACTGAGCATGAAAGTCTGGGCAGCCTGGGGTGGAAAAAGGGAAAGGGACATTCCTGAGACCCTTAGTAGAGACTTCAGTGAATGGGAGGAAGTCTATGAAAAAAAGAAACAACTGGTGTCTGTAGTTGGAGATAAGTATGTGAATATGCATTCTTTGCTTCGGGAAATCACTGACCACTCAGCCAGCAATGTGGGAACTTGGGGTTGCTTGTCTCCAAAGAGAACTCTCAGTTATCTTGGCCTGTCTTAGAGAATGAGGGTAATGAAACTAGTTCCTCACCTGTTGTGCATGGGTGTGTTTGGGAACCTGTAAATCCTGGCCATGGAAACACAGGGACAAAATTTGGGGAAGAATGGAAAAACTCTTCCTTATACAGTCTGAGACATGGAGAGAAGGAGGCTACTATCTCATGAAAGAGGACTATAGGATATGGGAGCAAAGTAACAAAACGGTGGCAAGATCAAGAATAAGCAGAGATATCATGTGACATCTTTTGGAGTTATCTTGAGGAAATAGGATAACCGTGCACTCCACCCAGTGCCTCATGCTTTTACATGCCCCATGTGATTATTACATTCTCTGCCTTCTCTTCCTGGTCTCAGATCCAATGCTTAAAGTCGATGATAGCAACACTCGGATCCTGATTGGCTGCTTGGTGGCTATCATCTTCATTCTCCTCGCCATCATTGTCATCATCCTGTGGAGACAGTTCTGGCAGAAAATGCTGGAGAAGGTGAGGTGGTACAGAATGGGCAAAGACAGGAAGTTGTACCCCCTTTTCCTAAGCTGCTATTGCTCCAGGAGTAAAAGGCAGATTATAAGAATATATTTGCTAAAGACTTACAAGAGGCTACCAAGACTAGCAGCGAAGCCAGAAAAAAAAATTGCTAAGTCAATTTTCTTAGTTTTAGAATCAAGATTTTAGAATCTCCTAAAAATCTCAGATGCCTCTTCTTAGCACATTGATTCTCAATTTGGACATTTTCCGTGAAGATGCTGATTTGCTAGGTTTTAGGATAAAGTGCAGGTATCTGTATATTTTCATTTAACAAGTAATTCTGATGTGCATTCAAGGTTGGTAATCTGTCTAATGCCTAGCTAAAGCATCTGATAGTACTATTGAAATTCTTTTTCTTTTTTTCCTGTCTTTTGTTTGTTTTTGGAAGGAGGGAAGAAGAGGGAGAGTGAGAAAGAGAGAAAGAGGAGAGACGGAGACAGAGAGAGACAGGGGAGACAGAAAGATTCAACCCCATTAATATCCAAGTCAACTTCCTCACAATTCTATCCCCACTTCTTTTTTTTTTTTTTTTTTTTGGTACCAGGGATTGAATTAACGACCTCGTGCTTGCCAGGCAAGTGCTTGTGTTGCTGAGCCAACCCCCCCAGCCTCTATCCCCATTTCTTTGTGTATCTGAAGGGTATAATTATATGTTCCTCTGAGTCCCTTCTGTTTCTTTCTGGGTCAAATGATCAGAATAGTTTTGCTTTACTTACATAGTCTTCAAAGACTTTTTCTCATGTATTATTTTTTATTAACCTCTGAGTAACAGTGAGATGGACATAGTAGTATTAAACTGTTTCTATGATGAGAAATCATGGTGTGTTCAAGGCCATGCAACTAGTAGTCTGTGTTCTATACATTTTCCATTTGTAAACACAGGAATAGGTTGACATCTTTCTCCTAAAATTTTTACATTTTACTGAAAGTGGAATATACATAACTTTTCTTGGCTTCTTAGGCCAGATAACAACTTCATGGACATTGCTGCCAAATGTCAGATTTTCTTGGATCCACTGCCACCAATGATGTTTAGCCCATATACACTTTCCCTATGCAATGAGTTCTTCTTGATGGGCATGGGCTAAGGGATGTCCTGAATGCTCTGAGCTTTCAGGTTTTGAACTAACTTCTGAGGGCAAAGGGCATGAAGAGGGGCCTTGCCTCTGTGTTTATGGGTCTCTCAGAGGAGAGCAAAGTCTGCATAGAATATAGTCCAGAGAAGGGGCAAAGGGAACATGAAAATGAGCTTCAGTTTCCAGAACTTTCTGAATGTAGACAGGAGAAAAGGGACTCACATCCAAAATATGAGAGAAGTACCCAGGCAAGTAACCTGCAATTCCTTCTGACCTGTTCCACATTCAATTCTTGAGATTGTTAAGGTTTAAAGTGTTTAGACAAAAAAAATCTGCTTGCTTCTCACAAGAACCTTTACTCTTAGTCTGAAGACATCTTACTTAAATTAAAATTGTAAGTTCATAAATAGCATGTGAGAACTGAAAGGCAGAATTCACAGAGAGCTGGTCCACTGGCATGACCGTTTCAAGAGATGAATGTGGTGATTTCAGGACCTTTCCTCAGATAAAAGGGAGAGCAAAAGTTGTGCCCTTGAATATTTAACTTCATTTTTCGATAAATTCTTCCTAACCTTATAGATCCCAAGAAGATAACTCAAAATACATTGGGATGATACTCAGAATTTCTTCCTGGTATACAAGTGTATGAATGTGTGTGTGTGTAAAACTTTTAAGCACACACATCCACCCCAAGGACGTTTCTTAACATATGCTGTAGCCTGTAGTATTATTCTTAGGATACTTCAATGGCATCCTCAGCACCAATCCTTTGAGAAATTCATTTATTGAATACCTACTGCATGTTGGGTTTCATGCTAATACTGAGGTTCTTATTGTAAGAAAGGATCTTTTAGTCTGGTAGGGGAAGTAAGCACCTATGTTTCTCCATTAGACACCCAAAGTATGTTTGTTGGAGTGGAGAATTTTACATGTTTAAATCTAAATAATTATATACATTCAGATGCTAGAAGCTTTTTTCTGCAACAGGAAGAGGCTCTAAGATGGTATGCCATGAGAATTAGCCACCTGAGTTGTCTTCCTGTAATAGATATAATTTGACTTGATATTTTCCAACAGTAGGAGTTTCTTGTCTCATTTTGTTACCATTATATTTTTGGTTCACAAAAATCTAGGGTCATTGAGGGATGGTTATCCTAATTTACAGTGCTAGGGTGATCCGGTGAACTATTTATTCATCATGTAATGGCACCGTTATTGAGTTGAATATTTTAACTCATTTTGACCCAAAATCAAAGCAGTTAAGGGGCAAGTCAGGAAAACCCATTATTTAAGAAAACACAGAAAGCTCTGTAAGATTCTTAAGATCTTTGCTTACTGATTGGCTCCCATAGGATTATATAAATAATGCTTAGAGGTGTTTGATGAAAGTTAACGATACAGAAATAAGGGGCTCAAATTCTGCCTTGAAGAAACAGAAGAGTTTTCTGAGTTTCTACAACAAAAGCTATGGTGGGGCCAGACTCTACTTCTGTTACTTTCAGTGTTTCTGAGGCTTATCAGAAGAAAACTGAATGGAAGGGCTGGGTTTCAGAAGGGGAGGAAGTGCTGGTCCTCTTGATACCAATGTTATCTTCTCCTTTCTCTCTCCAGGCCTCCCGGAGAATGCTGGATGATGAAATGACAGTCAGTCTTTCTCTGCCAAGCGAATCCAGCATGTTCAATAATAACCGCTCCTCATCACCAAGTGAACAGGAGTCCAACTCTACTTATGATCGTATCTTCCCCCTTCGCCCTGACTACCAGGAGCCATCTAGATTGATACGAAAACTCCCAGAATTTGCTCCAGGGGAAGAGGAATCAGGTAAGAATAAAATATCAGGCAGAGGACTGAGGGAGAAGCCTTGACACACAGTATGTAGGAGTAACACTCTTGCTTCTAGGCAACCAGATCACTTTTTGGTCTGTGCTAGCCTTCTGAGTAATTCACATACTCCTTCTAGACCTGAGATCTCTCCTTTGCTATTGAAGATAATGTGTTTGGAGGAACCCCACGTCAGAAGGTGAAGAAAAAGATAAAAGTTTACAAGGGTGTTAACACCAGAAGAACTCAAAACAGTCTAACTAGTCTAACTTGCTCATTTCATGTAGAAGAAAGGAGGGCTCTGATCAATTGCTCAACCAACACTAGACTTCACTGTGGGTGAATTCAGGACTGGAGTTTCACAAGGAGAAAGAAAAAGATAAAGGAAGCTAAAGATATTCTGAAATTTTCAGTTTTGTAGCCATCTAGATAATTGAGTAATCTATTTTTTGTCAACTTATCTTTGGTAAACATTTGTTAGGTTAATACAAGATTGTATTATGAGAATAAATATTTTTGGCCTTTTCTCAATAAAAGCATTAAGTAAGGTAAAAACACTGCCAGATGGTTCAATTCCCAGTGTCTTACAAAAAGTGCAGTGACATCAGAAGAGATGCTGGGATCATCTCTGAAGCTCAGAGCAGCTTTTCCAGAAGGTCATCAACCTTAGAATGACCCATGTCAATAGAAGAGCACTTGTGGTGTTCAGAGGAGAGGAATCCACGCTGAGCCAGATGTTAAACCAGATGTGGAGGATGACAGAGAACAGGATTTCCAGGGAACCAGTGGGAAGGAATCGAGAAGGAAGAAAAAACCTGATATCTATTCTATCACTGAATAGACAGAAAACATTGAATGAGCACACTGAATTCACAGGATTTCACAGAGTCAACAAGACTAATGAGTATAAAGTACCTTATTTTCTAGATTGAACTGAAGTATCTTACCTATTTTCTAAAGTCTAGACTATATCTTATGTTTATTTTGAATTTTTAAAAATTTAAGATGTGTCTTACACAAGATGGTATACATTTAATTTGCTTTTAAATCAACGATAGTGCTCTAAAAGCAAGAAAATATTGTTTGACAGAACTTCCGTCTTTAATACTCTCATTGTGATGGGGCATGAGGCTTCTCATAGCTTTGCCATGCAATTCTACAGGATGAGACAAGGACATTGTTAATGATCATGATTATGAGACAACAATAAGGAACAAAATGGTGCCTGCATTCTGAAGGTCACAAAAAAGAGTCTCAGGAAGTAAGACCATCATGAAAAAGTGAGATTGTCATAGAGGCAGGTTATAGTCCTCATTTCAGATTTTCTTTCTTAAAAAGATCTCCAAAGATGCCCGTTGGATTGAGACCTGTGGCCCTTGTCTTCCAGGTTGCAGTGGCGTCGTGAAACCAGTCCAGCCCAGTGGACCTGAGGGGGTGCCCCACTATGCTGAGGCCGACATCGTGAACCTCCAAGGAGTGACCGGAGGCAACACCTACTCAGTGCCTGCTGTCACCATGGACCTGCTCTCAGGAAAAGATGTGGCTGTGGAAGAGTTCCCCAGGAAATTTTTAACGTTCAAGGAGAAGCTGGGAGAAGGCCAGTTTGGGGAGGTGAGTTGATTTTCTGTGTGGCCTCCAGTTTTTGGTGGCTTGAAGGAAATGGTTGGATAAAAATGGTCAGTACAGCAAATTGCCCCTTCCTCAAATCAATTCACAACCAAATGTCTCCTCTACTCATCTTTCTTTGCACTCTTCTGTGGATAGCAAGCATTAGGTCAAGCTCATCTCTCTAAGGAGCTGTGGAAAACCTGAGACTTCTATACAGCAGTTTTTAAGGCAGGCGAATCACTAGGCATTAGCGAGCCTGAAAAACATTCAATACTTTCAAAAAATGTCTACAATACGTTACAGGGGGTGGGGTGCACAAGATGTGATCATCTTTCATGAATTGTCCAGGAACACTCTGCAGCTTGATAGTCACTTTGTTTCTTTCTTTTTCTTTTTAATAAGAATTATATGAAAAATGGTCAAAAACAACCTCACCCCTGCTGCTGGTCCCAGAATTAGCCACTAGGGAGTGAATCACCAACTAAGATAAGGAGGAGTCCTCTCTAGATGTCCTCAGATGATGCATGTAATATTAAACTTTCAGTCACATGGGCCTTTGGAGAGCCCAAAGCAGTGTTTTCAGTTGTGAGAACTATCTAAATCCTAAGTATAGTTATAACCCCTGGTTTCGCATGAATATATCATAGGTGTTTAGTATGGGTCAAATCTTCTCCCCCTGTGTAGGCCTGGTGCTGCGGGAGGTACAGCAGCCCATGACATTCAGTTGTAGCATTATTTATATTCATTCTGTCCCCTGGGTTGAAAACTTGCTCTCATTATACTATTCGTAATATATAGGATCATTTACAATGCTAAACCTCACACTAAGGGGTTATTTTAGAAAATTGCTTTATGTTTTGCATTATCAGGTAACTACTCTTTCTCAGATCAAGAGTTTAAACCTTTATACTGAATAACACTTTACTGTGGGGCTGTGCTATATTGAAATACTGTTACTATTTCTTTTATAAGGAAATGACATATCATGTTAGCTGAGTACTTTACTGTTGATTTAAATTATATCAGTAATCAAAGATATGTTGCACATATCTTATTATTGTTTTTTGATTATTTTGCCTGAGTTGTAAGAGTTAGTTTATCTCCAGGAAATGCCCAGCAAGAGTACTGAGACATCTTCAGGAGAAATGATGATGCTGAGACTAGATGACTTTTGTCTAGGTTCATCTCTGTGAAGTGGCGGGAATGGAAAAATTCAAAGACAAAGATTTTGCCCTAGATGTCAGTGCCAACCAGCCTGTCCTGGTGGCCGTGAAAATGCTCCGAGCAGATGCCAACAAGAATGCCAGGTCTGTGGTCTGCATTTTAAATTTCCCTTTATTTCATTCTTAGGATCAGGAATATTCCTGGAAACTTCTAAGCATATTTCTCTTTTGAGATGGGAATATCAGTAAGCTGCCTGACATTGCTGTTCTTATGCTTTATTTTTCTAGTGAACTCTGAAGTCCTCATCTTTTTCTCTACCTCTTTCAAATGTACATTTTCTATTATGTTTGCCACATATTTGCTTCCCTTTGCACAGCCCTGCGCTCTTCAGTCCAGATGTGTACATCCTCAATCATTACATGCAGATGTACTCTGAATGTCATAACCTCTTCTTTGCAGAGTTTTCACAATCACACATATCTTTCCTGCTAAACCTTTCCATTCTCCTTTCCCTCACATCTCTATTTACTTTCTCATCCTCTGTTTTTCTCTTTTATGCTCCTTTTCTTCTATGTTCTGCAACCTCCAAAATGCGAAGCTACTTCTACTTGGAAAAGTATCCATGGACCTCAAAATAAAAGGATCCACAGTCCTTTAGCAGTTTTCCAAACTGGCTATTAATTCTTGGATCCCTTGCTACATAAATTGCAGTGTCCAGCCACACTCCGTTGTCTGACAGCCTTTCCATTACAGTAATGGTGAGTTTAGTCCTCACCCAGAGAGAAATGCTGGTTGAAAGCTGGTTGTTTGTGTCCCAGAGAAATCTGCACATCTGGATAACATCCGCATTTCCCCATTTGCATTGTTTTGTCTCACTGATATTCATAGTGAGAGTAAGTTTGTTATTCCTATTCCCCAAAGTGTTGTTAAATTCCAAAAATGGTGACAGGTTTCATTACAAGTTTTGAAAATGACAGGAAGTGGAGTGGGGAGAAAGGTGAGGGAATGGAGCTGTGGAGATTTTCAAATCATAACTAGAATTTCAGTCTTAAGGATATGAGTGTGAATGAAAGTGATATTTGCTCTATCCTATAGAAAGGTGGAGCATTCTTTCTACTAATTTTAACACGTGATTAGAAAAAATGGCAAAGAGAAAAAGTCATGGGATATGATAAAGCCTTTGGCTGTTTTGGTTGATGGGGTTTGCTGTGTTCCAGCTGTTTCTGCCCTTGCTCAGCAGCAATGGATGTCCCAGACTGTAGGTCCCCCCAAGCCATGGAAACCCCTGATTTGGAGTTAAAGGGAACATGAAAGAGAGGAGATGCTGAATCAAAACTAAAGTGATTTTAAGGGGTTATACTGACATAGTATGATGTTCAGTGTAGGATTCCTATAAACTCCTGGGACACTTGTAACTGATCTGCTCCAATAGTTTTGGACTTGATGCAAAGGTTTCTACTCTATGACCCAAAGGTGGCTGCCACTATGTATTCCAATAATTCCTAGTCTTGGCTACATAAGTACCTTAGAAATCTTTAGAAATGACCGCAGCTTGCCACCATGACTCAGTTTGAGCAGGCTACTAAATGCATGTTGTGATTACTGATGCAGTCTGCATTAGGAAAGCCAATGGGGGAAAATGAAGAATCATTGGATAGATCAGTGGGTGGTTATTCACTTTATAAAAAGATTCTTTGCTTTATTAATAGAGCAATTTTGTAGTTTTTAAAAAGGTAAATACTGCACTCAAGATGATTTTCAGTGAAAAGTTTCATTTTGCAGTTGTTTTAAAGAATATACTTGGTTCAGCAAATATTACAAATTAATGATCGAATATCTCCATTTTGTTAAGTACTAGGCATGCCAAAGTTGATAAGTTATTGGTCTCATTCTCAAAACACTGCAGTTGCATCAGGGTCAATTCCATTCCAGGAGCAGTAGAACGAGATACTTCCGGTTTATCTGTTCTCTCAAAGTTTATCCGCAGACAAACAAATCTAAATGGAAGGGGAGGGAATAGATGTTGCGGTGCATTCTTCTCCCTTTTAATTCTAACTCTGGGAACCCCTGGGTTTACCTATGTCTGTGTCCTCTAAAGGAATGATTTCCTTAAGGAGATAAAGATCATGTCCCGGCTGAAAGACCCAAACATCATCCGTCTCTTAGCTGTGTGTATCACTGAGGACCCTCTCTGCATGATCACGGAATACATGGAGAATGGAGATCTCAATCAGTTTCTTTCTCGCCATGAGCCCCCCAATTCCTGCTCCAATAACATACCCACTGTCAGGTAAAATCAGCTGGGTCGTCTATCTTTTCCCTGTGGTCATGAGAGTAACTGGGTCGTAAACATGAGAAGCAGTGATCCTTAAAGTCCATCACTGTTCTGGGATGTTGGGGAAGGTTAGTGTGCAGTGGATAATGGAGCGTTCCTTTCAGGCAACGCAAAAGGATTCGTGAAGAGTGTAGAATGGGCTGGGCATGATGGTGCACCCCGTAATGTCAGGACTGTAGAAGGCTGAGAGGCAAGAAGTTCAAGCCCAGTTTGGGCAACTTAGTGATTTAGGGAGATCTTGTCTCAAAAAAAAATTAAAAATTAAAAAGGGTCTATGGATGTATCTCAGCCCAGCCCTGGGTTCTATCCTGTCGTGCACGCGCGCGCGCATACACACACACCCACACACACACTCTCTAAAGAGGGAATGTTGAGGTTTAAGCTCTGGTTGGTGGATATCAATGTGAATTAGTGGCTTTTATGGTTTCCAGTTTCCATCTGCTACTTTTTCCTTACTTGTATATTCCCCTTGTCTGTTTCCTCAGTTATGCCAACCTGAAGTTTATGGCTACACAGATTGCCTCTGGCATGAAGTACCTTTCCTCTCTGAATTTTGTCCACCGAGATTTGGCCACACGGAACTGCCTAGTGGGTAGGAACTACACCATCAAGATAGCTGACTTTGGAATGAGCAGAAACCTTTACAGTGGTGACTACTACCGCATCCAGGGCCGGGCAGTGCTCCCCATCCGCTGGATGTCCTGGGAGAGCATCTTGCTGGTGAGCGAGTTCCCTACATTTGTGAGGCTAGCCCTGGTCATTGAGGCTTAGACAGTGCACAAAAGCAGGTCGTACCAAACTGGAGACAGCAGAAGGCAGTGCCATACACTTTGTTATTTTCTCTCACTTGAGGAAATTTTCTTTGTGTACTAATTATTATTTAACATTTGTCTATTCCTGCTCATAAGAAAGTAATACTCCATTGTAGAAAATTTAGAAAAAAATATTAGGTATAGGGCTTTGGCATCTTTTTTTTCCTCTTTCCATCCATTGATTGGTCTGAATTAATTAGAATATTAAAAATTTTATCATATAAATAAATGTTATCCACCTAAAATTTTTGTCCTATACTAATTGCATAACTATTTTCTCATAAATTATTGGAGCTATCTGCATATTTTGAAGTATTATCATCATATACTTCACATACTTTAAGATCATCATATACATCATATACTTTAAGATCATCATTCTTCAATTTATACTTTTTGTTCAATTGTTGGTATTGTGTACATGAGCAGATAAATTTTTCCAAATGTCTCTCTTGGAGGTGTATTCCTGACCATGCATACCTGAATTTTTTCATTGTTAATTTTTCCAACCACTTAACCGATTTATACAATTAGTAGACTTAAATTTTTACTTCCAACAATGTTGTGTGCATATAATTTTGTCTTTTGTTTTATGGAACATTTCAAAGACAGACTTGAGGTTAATTTGGTTTTGTTCATTGATAAACTACTTATTTTCAGCTCATATTCTTATAGGATTCATAAATTAATTTTGAAATAAAAATGTATAGTTATCTCTTTGCTCTCACCAAGATAACCACTATTAATATTTTGGTTTATTTCCTTTGAGAATTTTTTCCTATGCATGTATTTCTACATGTGTACTCTTATGCAAAATTTATATCATGTAACTGAGATGATACTATGCCATATAATCTCTATTTTTTACTTAATATTTTATCATTGGCATTCCCAATGAATTTTTTAAAATTATGATTTTAATAACTGCATAATATCCCTTTATGTGCCTGAATCCTATAATTTATTAATGTCTCTATAATTTGATATTTAAGTACTTTCCAGTTTTCAATGATTAAGAATGATGCTGCTATGTACCAGGTTATAAAATCCTCATTGTAATCTTTTCATCTATATATTGAGTTGCTATATTTTACCTATTTCTAACATAATAACTAAACATTTTTCTAGTTAAAGGTATTGTACACGCTTAAGAGACATATATTAGACTGAGATCCAAAGGCCCTTGCTTCCAATTCCAGCATTTGCATTACTAGTGGTCTTATTAACCAGGGAAATTGAGTAAACCTCTCCTATCTGATTTTCCTTATCTAGAATATAATTTCATCTATTTGCCAATGTCCTTGTCTTTATTGAATAGAAAATGTATTAGTATTTAATGCACACTAATGACATCTAAATCTCGTTGCTGTCACTTGTTAAAGTCTGTTTTATAAGACTGTTACTACCGCTGAAATGGGAAATGAGAGTCCCAGATTACAAAGGGGATTATACCAGATGCCTAAAGAAAGTTTCTCTATTTCTAACATAAAAAGAGTTGACTTCCCCTTTTGACTGTCCCAGGAATATCTTCCCAAGGCTACCTGAGAGCAAGGCTGACTTTCTAATACTCCATTGGAGAGTCTGATGGTTCATGATGGCTTCCCTTAAGCTCTTGGGTCTCATTTCCAAAAGCAGAACTAAGCTGAAAACAGGAGGCTGTCACATGACACGGCTTCACGTTGTCACCTCTAGATCCTCCTCCACCCAGATTTTGGCGGTTTCAGTATTCCTTGCCCATGGTAGGGGAAGGGCAGTTAATTCTAGATTATGAAATTTAACCTTTTTCTTGTGCACAGTGATTCTGATTTCACTTTTCCTTACTTAAACAGGGCAAATTCACCACAGCAAGTGATGTGTGGGCTTTTGGGGTGACTCTGTGGGAGACTTTCACTTTTTGTCAAGAGCAGCCATATTCCCAGCTATCAGATGAACAGGTTATTGAGAATACTGGAGAGTTCTTCCGAGACCAAGGGAGGCAGGTAAGAACCGCTGGGGTGGTTGGAAATGGATTTGGGTCCTCCTAGAAGAGGAAGAAAGGAAAGTTCTGATTTATTAGGATAGACCTGAGCAGAATGAGGGGCTATCCGATTATAGTCTTTTGTCACTAACTATTCAGATTATGTGAAAGACCAAAGTCATCCCCTGGCAGTCATATACTCTGCTTTATCAATAATGTCTATACACTGATTCTTGGAAAACAAGAAAGGTCATGTCAGGCTTCTCCCCAACACAAAGGTAGCAGGAAATAAAATCTTACCTGTTTGATCAATAGTTTTATCTATTTCTTGATTCAGAGCATTGATTTGGCTTCCTGGTTGAAAAATATATGTGTAAAAAGGAATATGAGACTTATTAGCATTCATTAAAGCCTTAGTGGCCAGGTGCATTGGTGCATATCTGTAATCCCAGAACTCTGGGAGGTTGAGGCAGGAGAATTGCAAGTTTAAAGCCATCCAGAGCAACTTAGTGAGACTGTGTCTCAAATTAAAAATAACAAAAGGGCTGTGAATGTAGCTCAGTGCAAAGACCTTGGGTTCAATCCCAAATTCCAAAAAAAAAAGTCACAATGTAGCAATATTTCTAGATTTGTATGTTCAGAAATGGACAGGTGTATCCTCTACTTCATGTTCCTGGAAGGTGTCTTTGGGCCAATTTAATGATGCTCCTAATGACTCTGGGAAAGCTGGGTTCCTGAGATCACAAGGAATCCCAATCCCTAGCCTTCTTAGCTTTCTTTGGTTAGCTTACTTTTTAACATTTCTGTGGAATCTGAGATTTAGAACTCACCAGTAGTAACTAGTACATTGCATTTCCTCAAAATGACCTGGATACAGAATACTCTTTGATTAGGTCTTCTCCAGCAGGAATATGGCGATAGCAGGAGAAGGTTTTTGCAGAAAAAAGTGTATTCTCCATGGTTTAAATAGACCCAAGCAAACAAATGATAAAAGAACGACAAGAACAATGCATAATTTATGTTGTGAAAATGAGAGTGGGAACCTAGGATTCAATTTTGTCTGGATATTGTGTTGGTGATTTTGATAGCAGGGGTCGTGAATTACCTATTTTGGTTGTGATGCAGTTGCCTTCTATAGTAACAACCAAATGTACTCCTGCGTTCATGAAATAAGCACACATACCAAGAAAACATGTTTGTTTGTTTATTTTCTCTTGGACTGATACATCCTAGCACCCTAGTGACCTTCGAGAAAACACATAGCCAGTTAAAGATGGTGTGTTCGATTAGAAAATGCAATCTTACCCATGATACTCCAAATTTGAGTATATCTTTGAATTATTGGCAAAAGTAGGAATATTGCAAGCCTTTCAGTATTCCTCAATATATTCAGTGACTGAAATGCTAGAGAGAATTTTTGTTATATGAAACACAATTTGACCATCAAACATTCAACAAAGAAAGGTATGCCCTCCTACCCTTTCCTGTCCACTTTATTTTAAAAATGTTCTTTCTAAGGGCTGGGGATATAGCACAGTGGCATAGTGCCTGCCTGGCAAGCACAAGGTCATGAGTTAGCTCTCTGGTACCAAAAAAAAAAAAAAAAAGGTGTTTTTTATATTATATAGTTTTTCTTACTTATCTTACTTAGTACTAAAATGTTACACATTAATGATTGGTGTTATGTTTTTCAATTTCATAAGAAAACACTTTTTGTCAGTTGATAGAAATTTTATTTTTAATAATCTCCAAGATTTTATCTTTCCTAGTTTTAGGTAAATTTTTAAAACAAGTCCACTGATTTTTCTTCTCCAGATGCTAGTGGTGCACCAAATATACATTATGACTGATAACTGACTGTCAAATAGTAAAGTCACGTATCTGACTGATGCTATGCCAAAGCCAAATATTACCTTTAGGTGATAAGTAAAATTCTCATTTATAACTGTAAGTGCTGCTAAATTTAAAATATTAAACATAGTAAGCATGATTAAATATAATGAACTAAGCTTGTATTTTATTACATTTTGCTCAATGTAATTGCTATTACATTTATTATTTAAATTCAGTATTCGAATTTTAAAAGGTTAGCATTGGAGTGCAGGGACAGTAATTTCTCAACATTATCAGTGGCTAAATGGATTCTATGCTGGCCCGACTGAACAAGTATTATGTAACTCATTTTCAAGTGGCACTGCTAACCTATGAAACACAGCAGATATGATGCAGAAGAAAAACTCTCAGTACCATAGAACCTAGAAAGAATTTTACACTTAGTATTCCTAGCTTAAGCAAATCTTAAATCCTTTGTCTTCAACTGAAAATACTCGGTCGTCTGCACAATAATTTCAACAATCCAAAAATGTATTTGACATTCTTCCTTTGAGTTTTATCTTAAGATATGAATAATTCCCAGGTGGCATTTTTCTTGTGGGTCTATGGTCTAAATAGAATTAAATAACAAAAAATCAAATGCAGTCTTGAATGTTTATTTGTTTGATGTTATAAAAGGCAAACAAAATTCTACAGGTGTAATATTATTATGAAACATAGCTTCAATTATTTGCCAAGTTTATAAGACTTTGAAAAGGGCAACTTTAATAATTTAAATTATTATTTCTATTGTATGACATTTGTTGGCTCAAAGTGTATACGTTTTCTAAATTATTTAGTAACCATCTCAAAAGGGCGTGGCAGTTCTGAATTCCGTCAGTAATATGTGAGTGTCTGTAATTCTGTACTTTATTTATAGTGATAATATTTCCTTTTGAATGTTTGGTATTCTAGTGTCATAGTACCCTGTAACATGCTGAGATAAGGCTTGTCAGACCTCCTTTGAGATTCCAAGATAAGTCACAGATATTTGTCTTTTTATCTGTGAATATAGAGCTGATCTGTACAGGAAATAAGCAGATTCTGGGTAAATCCTAGCTTCTCTGATGCATGATGCAGGCTGGTGTTAATGTAGGGGGAGGCAGGGCAGCCAGGAAAGGGTTAATGATTAACCAGCTACAGATGTTGGACTCAGAAAAGCAATGAATGGATCCATAGTACAAAGGGCATGAGAAATTTAGTTATGGTTCAGGGATATGTCAATGTGAGGTGTGATCAAAATATACAGTGAATGATTAAGTTTAAAAATTTTATCACAGTGAAAGATACAGTTCCATTGACCCTCCTCAAAATACCCCATCCTCACTTTGAACACACTTAACGCATTCTTCTTGCCACTTTCCGAAGCAGTTCTGGAAGCTCTCTCTCATGAGTGTTTTCATGTAGTGTGTTAAAAAAGAAATGTGAATGCTGGTACTGTGTGTTGTATAACTGAAAGGCAAGGCTTATAAAAACATTCTGGTATACTTCAAGACACCTTATTGGCCAGATCTGACACTATGCAACTTCTAGCCTTCTCCAAAATCAAAATGACCATGAAAGGAAAACATTTTGAGTCAATTTAGAACACTGCAGCAGCCACAACAGTGCAACTAATGACACAAAAGAGAGCTTATAGAACTTCTTCAGAAAATGGCAAGAATGAGATAAGTGGTGTAAAGGGTAGTATTTTGAGCAGCAGGGTAGGAAAATGGTAATGTGTCTTTTACAGTAATCGATTTTTAAAATTTAAACATTCACCATATTTAGTATTCTCATCTCATGTACCAAGATACTAAAAATGTGGGTAATGGGGGTGACAACAATAGATTATAGGCACAAAAAAGTGACCTGGGAGTCAACAGAGTAGTATCTTACTTGAAATAATCTATAATTGGCAATTTCAGAGTAGAATCTTAAACTGTAATTCAGAGCAGGACTAGAGATGGGGTAAAGGCGCTGACTTTGGTGAATGTTAAAAAGCAGAAAGCTAATCTCTTCTGCGTGGGGCCAGTACAGGGGAGGGGAAGCACAGAGAACATCGTGGTTAGGAATTACATGGATACATCGTGCATCCTAGTTTCTGCATCTAAAATTTTATGCCAATTAAGAAACTGAAGCTTCTAATGAACTTTCTATGTCTGTCATGACTGGCTCAACCAAGACAAACCTTCATACAGGGAGGTCAAATATGATCTACAATGGAACATCTGTTCCATTTTTGCTTCAGTTTCACCTTTTACAAGAAGGCAGGAGCCAAAAAAAAAATGCCCCATCAGGAAATCCTACTCCAGAGAACCAGAGAAGACAAAGGGGCTGAAGAAGGGGTGGATATGAGTTAGAACTCTTGTGAGTAAGAAGAACAGACCTGTGTCACTAATCGAGTCCAAGAACACGGAGAGGGGAAAAATGGAACAGTGATACAAATAGTCTTCTTCCTTCCTCTTCTTAATATTTTTTCTTTCTTAAATTTTTTTTCCCAAAGACTTACCTCCCTCAACCAGCCATTTGTCCTGACTCTGTGTATAAGCTGATGCTCAGCTGCTGGAGAAGAGATACCAAGCACCGTCCCTCATTCCAAGAAATCCATCTTCTGCTCCTTCAACAAGTCGACGAATGATGCTGTCAGTGCCTGCCAATGTCCTGATGGCCCGGGTCCTCTCCACAAGATCTACCACTCATCCACACCTAAGCCACTCTCGCTGGACATTTATTGGACCTGAAGGACAGAGGCTTGTTTGTTTTGCTCTCTCTCTCTCTCTGTCCCTCTCTTCCCTGACTCTACTCCCCCACTTCCTATACTGACTCATATATACTTTTTTTTACATTAAAGAACTAAAAAAGAAAAAAATGCTTAGGATAAATAAAATATAGTAAAAGAAATTTTACTTGATATAACAAGTGTTAGATAACAAAGGCTAGAAAATTCAGGTAATTTATAAAGCTTAAATATGCTTATGTTTATAAATGTGCAGATTTGACAATATTTTTTCCATGTCATCTTTTATAAAGTATCTTCAGAAAGGAAAACTTGAAGAATGCTAATATCTTGGAAGCCATGAGATGAGGCATAGGGAAAGAACTTGGTAGCCATGGAAAATCTGAGGACTCAGCATGCGACAACTGATCAAATATGGTTTTCTGATTTGGTCTCTGGACACATTGCACCCTGTTTTTCCTTGCCTGTCAAAGTGTATGGCACATTCTTGAAGAGTCTTAGGTTCTTGGAGTGGCTATTTTCCTCATTCATGGGCAGAGTTCACAGTTGAAGTTTGGATGTGAAGCAGCAGGGTTATAGATAGGAAAGAATGTTGCAAGGATGTAGGAAATGGAACTGTTATTACGACTCCTGGATGGAAGAATTCTCGAATAGGTATTAGACATAGGAAAGGAACTCTACGGAGGATAGTTAACAGGTATACTATTCATTATTCATTTGTGAGGCTCTTCTTTGTCTTGTTCTGATATTTCCAAGTATGTATTTTGATGAAATTCTGATATTTTTAATTGGCAAAGCCTGACTGTTTTTCGGTATCTTGATAGGAGGTCCTTTGGCCCTTCTTGCTCAAATCTATCCCTTTTAATGGATGAAACCTCTGTGGAATACATGCACTGGGGGTTGAACTTCTCAGGCATAAACTAGACCTAAAGGCCATGTACAGCAGGAAGTAGGACCTACTCTGAGTGCCCCCAAAAGGTTGATCTAGGACCAGTAAAGGGAAACTATGGGAAGACGTCTTAGGGAA
>RJWT010007814.1:0-27142 GCA_004365215.1 Cuniculus paca | reverse complement strand
GGAGGATGTAAAAAAGTAGATTTAGAACAAGATTAAACTCAAAGAGTCCTGCTACTATTTTTTATTTCAAACAAACAAACAAAAAAAACTCTTTTACACATTTTATTTTATTTGCTAGTTGGAATTCAACACACAAAAGAGTAGCACTAAAACTCATAGTACAGAAACTCTACGAAGCAAATGGAAACAAAATGACCCAAATGTATACTGATGTCATTTGAGTACAGCAAGGCTGAGTTTACCACAAAGGTTACTGGTTTTAGACGTACTGGATTAAAATTGCCAATCATATGTTAACTTCTTATATGCAATTAAAGCATTCGACAATTTATTATTTTAATGGCAATTTGGATGTATTGTACTTGGATTATTCACTGCTAATTATTGGTTTCCCGAACACTGCTTATTGATCAAGTGAAGGCCTTAACCTTGCTTGATTATCAAGGCCAATGTATCATGTGGCAAGGGTGTTAAACAACATTTTTTGGTATGTTTTATGAAAACTTAAATGCCAAGAATAAAAGTTTTCTGTTCCAGGCTGAGACTCACAAAACATCAAAATGTAAACATGTTTGGCTGTATTTATGAAATGAGAAGGTTGATGGTGCTCCATCTGTACAGTATTAGAGAAAAGACCAATTTCATAAACCTTTTTAAAATGTATTTTTTAAGTTTAGCTATAAAAGGAATTAAGTACTGATACATGTACAACATGAACGAACCTCGAAAATGTTATGCTAAAAGGTCACATACAACATGACTCAGCTGTATCAAATACCCAGAAGAGACAAATTCATAGAGCAGCAGTTCCAGCAAACCTTTTAGAGCTTTCAACAGCCCACTGCAGGATGTATGCTATAGGTTTACCACTACTGCCATAGATACAGAAAATAGATTAGCGGTTGCCAGAAGCTTGAGAGGAAAGGAGCATGATGATTAATAGTTTCATGGGTACAGGGCATAGCATTTACTCAGAAAAGTATTTAATATATACTCAGTTAATTTGCATTTACTGATTCTTTCATGTTTTCTAGCATCTAGGTATACACTCTCCCCTTCAACTAGATTGAAGATCCTATTTTACCCAAATTCCATCAGTCTGTGAGGCAGGATCCTGCAGGACCAAAACAGATATTCCAGAACCCCTTTAATACTGTATTTTAATACTCCATGTAACTTCAAGGTAATACTATAAAATACTTCAAGTGAAGAAAGTAGACATGTATCACTATCCTTATTTCAAAGATGGTCTTGAAGTTGATAAAATTTTCAACTTATCTCTTAACAGCATATACTGTATGAATTATTACTGTATGAAACAAAGAGTTCCATTCATTTTTCTACTGAATGACAATTACTGCAAAGTTTTACAGTTTCATACACTGCTGCAATGAAAATCTTTGTCCTAGTGATAGTTTTCAGTAAGATATATGTCTAAAAGTAGAAATATCTGGCATAAAAATTATGTATCATCTATTGTATTATTATATCCTTATTGTTTTCAAAAATTTCCCCAAATCATTATATCAACTTATGCTCTCAGCAGCAACGCTACGATTTTATTGGATCTTATGAAAAAAATTCGTGTTTTATGGTTCTGATAGAAGGCTGAGTATCTTTGACCCCAGTTCTTCTAGTAGTGGTAATAGGGGTGGGTCGTCATCAGCAAGAATGATAAGGTTTACATCTTCCTAGTTGCTGTGTTTTTAACTTTTCCAGCATGGAAAGAAAAAGCAGTTGCTACCATCACACTTTCAAAACACTGGATTTCCACTCGGTTCTTCAAGATTACAAAACTATACCCTTAATATAGATGCAGGAAACATCAGCTCTTTAATTTAATCCCTGTCTCTCTGCTCCTGGTGATTTTTCCTTCTTTTCTCCCCTAGAACTTACTCTCCCCTAAGTTTGAAATGACTTAAAGTACAAATATAGAAGAAGTAACATACTATAAGAATTCATTTGCTTTCTATCAAAGTACACTTTGAATATAAAGGTATTTTAAAAAGTTAAATTTCTTCCAGGTAATGGTAACAGATTATCATCAAATTTTTTTTCCCATTTAAGACAATAAACTGAATTTGAAAGCTACCTGACAGCGGTTAGAAAATCTTTTATAATTATGAAAGAGAAAAGTTATCAGAAGTCCTAACCTGGACCTAAATGGCAATTTAGGCCACCTGAGTCCTAACCAGAGTGGGGAGGGGGGGCAAAAGCAGTAATACATGTATACATGTTTTGTTCCCATGTGAAGGAAGGATGAAATAACTGAAGGGTTTAATGGAAAAGAAGGAGAGAGCGCCTGAGGTGGGAGGATCATGAGTTTGAGGTGAGCCTGGGAAACAGCAAGACCCTGCGCTCAAAAAAACAGCAAAAGCAAGTTTAAGAATTAAAAAATTCAAAATCCTACGAATCAAACCAATATAGTCTTGTATTAGCTTTCTTGTTGCTGGGGAAAATATACAACACACACAACTTAAATAAGGAGAGGTTTAATTTGGTTTATGGTTTTAAGAGGCTCAGACTATGCACAGGTGGCTCCTAAGGCAGGAACATCATGGGTGAAGGGCCTGGCAGAACAAAGTTGCTCAGTTTATGGTGGCTCCAAAGCAGAACACTAGCAAGAGACACACTCTCCGAAGGCCCCAGTGACCACCTCCTTATCGCCTCACAGCACATTCAATTATGAACATCATGGGACTGACAATTAATTGGCATTTAAGATTAATCGGCATGGACCTCATACAGATTATTTCTTTTCTGTAATACTTAAAAATAAAATAAAACTTGCTACTTAAATCTTATCTCTTTGCTAAATTTCTCCAACCCAAATGAATTCAATACAATCATGCTCGTTTTGAAAATTATGTATTCTTTCCCAAGTGACTGTCTTTCCTAACAGTAACCCCAGCACCATATCACAAGATAAATCTTATCTTTCAACATAAGTCTTTTTAAAGCCAGGATATATTTTAAATACTCCAAAAGAAAATGTTTTGTTTCATTCAAGTCTCAGTAAGTTGACCTTGGTCCCATTCAGCATTCATTACGGCAAGGATCTGAGATGACAGCATGCTTTCTCCTGTAAATAAGGAAGGGAGTAAGTGCATCATCAGATCACATGTATCTTATACATAGCCCTCAGTGATGCAGCAGAGGGGTAGGGACTGGAGAGGAGGTACGCCTCTTCTAAAGAATTGTAACTTGAGTGAACTGCTCAGATTTATTACTAGGAGTATGTCACCTCTCTTAGAAGTCTTCATTCTAGCATTAGTATGGTTCTCAGGAAGCACTTATTCCTATTTCCTAATGTCTCAAATAGTTCTTAGTTTCTATTCAATCACTTTAGCCATGAGCATATTAAGAGAACTAGCTTTTGATTTAAAATGCTCACCACTTGGAAAGTTCAAAACTTACATGAGATTATTCATTGACTCAATCAGCTATGAGTGCTCTGTAGCTCCATGTGCTACCTTTTGCATAGCTGCTGACCTACAGCAGAGACTCAAAAGTTACCATTATTTTTTGGTATATCCTCCTTTCTACTGACTGCCTATTGTAATGGTCAGCCAAGCAATAAGAAATATCTATTACTGAAAGACCAAAAATTCAGGCTTTCTTACCACTATTTGTCCTCATATAGATTATTATGGTTTTTCTAAACTGTAAAGAATGGCTCTCGGAAGAACCTTGCCCAGGAAGATCCTATTCAATTCAAATGTCAGGCAAGTAACACAAATGAGTGGAATCAGACCACAGTTAAAAACATTTGTGCTGAAGTATAAAGCATAGTGGGACTGAGAAGAATGGAGAGTACATGTCAAGTCTGAAAGGAGTAACTGCGACATATATCCAGCTATTATCATGTGTAAGAGCTCAGTACACTAAATTTTCAAAAAAAAACCAGACAACTAATTTTTTTCTGTGACTCACCGAATTTTGAGATAGGTGAATGTGAGCTAAACAAAACACTCCTATGGAATAGATCCCAGTCTCCAATTTAGCTTTACAGTGTCTTAGAGATAACCCTGGGTGAGAACCCAAGTGTTACGGTTTGTATATAGATGGCTCCCCCAAGCCTCATGTAGTCACGGAAGTGGCTCAATCTAGCATTTCTAATTGACTCCTTGTCTAGTGCTGGGATTGGCAGTGTGAGTTCTGCACCCGCCCAGGGTGGAGCCGACATACAATGTAAGGTTGGAATGGGGGCGTGTTTTCCTTCTTGGCGTGGTTTGCTCTTGCCGCAATGAACCGCTGCCCCTTTTTGCTCTGGCTGCTGCCTTGAAGTGTTGCCCCAGTGCCATGCACCTTGCCTTGGAGCCAGCTGATTATGGACTGAAATCCCCAGAAACTGTAAGCTAAATAAACCTTTTCTTCCCTAACTTTGGGTGTCAGGTGTTTGTCTCAGCAATGAAGGGAAAGTAACCAAAACAGAATTTGGTACCAGTGGAGTGGGGTCGTTGCTGTGACCGTACCTGACCACGTGGTTCAAGAGCCTTTGGGAATGGCTTGTGGGAAGAGTTTGGAAAGGTTCGGAGATGTTGCCTGAACTAGAAGCCCTGGAACAGCTTAGGCTGTTCTGTAGGGGAGATTTTGGTCAGAGCTCAGGAAACCAGAAGGCTGATGGAGAGCCTGCTGGTAAAGACCAGGCTCGGGAGGTTTCTGCTGGGAAGAAGGAGTGCATTGGTTGTTGGACTCCACACAGTGTGTGTTACGGCTTGGCAGAAAGTTTGTCTGTATTCTGCTCACGTCCAGAGATTTTGCCTGAGACTGAGATTAAGGGTGGTGGCCTGATTAATCTGGCAAAGGAAATTTCAAGGCAGTCAAATGTTGAGGCAGTGGCATGGCTATTGCTGGGAGCTTTTAGCCAGATTTATGTTGGAAATCAAGAGCAAGGAGCCCAGCATGGTGATTTAAAATGTTGTGAGTTTGGTCGGAAAACTGTGGACTGTGAAGATAGAGCTAAAATCTTGATTGCTGAAAAGGAACAGGATACAAAAGATGGCCTACAGGCATCACAGGAAGATAGAGCTAAAATCTTGATTGCTGAAAAGGAACAGGATACAAAAGATGGCCTACAGGCATCACAGGAAGAGGCAGCGGGTCTCTACCCTTTACAGCCTCAAAGATACAAAAGTAAAAGACTTTGCCTGGGGGAGAAAGCTGCAGAGTGCAACATTCCAGAATGGCGACAGAGGCCATAGGAGGTTCCAGAATGGCGGCAGAGAGAATCTGTTCCTGGCAATCAGGTTCAGAGTGCCCAGCGATCCAGGCACTTGACCCCTATGGCCAAGAAAGAGGAAAGCCTGGCTACTGCTCCAGCCGGCAGCAGACCGTGGCAGCATCCACGTGGCGCTGGTTTTAGGCGCATGGAGAATGCATGTGTTCTGAGGTTAAAGAGGCTTCCACCCCGATTTCAGAAGGTCTGGGAGGCCAGGCAGCGTGCTCCTGAGAGGGCAGTGTGTGAAGCCAAAGGTGCAGTGGAAGCCCCAGTGGAGACCCCAGAAGTCTGGAAAAGCCAGGAATGTGGATCACCTAAGGAAACCTGCAATGGGGGAGCAGAGGCAGCACAAGAGAGATGCCATGAGATTGGTGACCACTATAAGTGCCATACGGATGGAACCATACAAGCCCTTTGGAGCTCACAATTTGCCACAGATTGCTTCAGATGCTGGGCATACAGCTACAGGACTTAACATTTCCCCTGCTGGAGTTTGGACTCACTTTGGTTCCAATGCTTTGTATTCCCCTGTTTGTAACTTTTGGAATGGTAATGTCTGTCTTGTGCCATTATATGTTGGAAGTGTTTAACTTTGTTTTCATTTGTACAGAGGCTTGCAACTAAGAGTCTGCCTTAGATCTCAGAGGAGACTTAAGACTTAGACTTCTCAGCAATGCTGAAACTGTTAAGACTTTGGCAGCTCATGGAGATAGACTAAATGCCTTTTGTATAAGGGACCTACATGAGTCTTGGGGGGGCCCGGGGTGGAGTGTTATGGTTTGTATATAGATGGCCCCCCCAAGCCTCATGTAGTCACGGAAGTGGCTCAATCTAGCGTTTGTGATTGACTCCTTGTCTAGTGCTGGGATTGGCAGTGTGAGTTCTGCACCCGCCCAGGGGTGGAGCCGACATACAATGTAAGGTTGGAATGGGGGCGTGTTTTCCTTTTTGGCGTGGTTTGCTCTTGCCGCTTGCAGCGCCATGAATGGCTGCCCCTTTTTGCTCTGGCTGCTGCCTTGAAGTGTTGCCCCAGGGCCATGCCACCTTGCCTTGGAGCCAGCTGATTATGGACTGAAATCCCTAGAAACTGTAAGCTAAATAAACCTTTTCTTCCCTAACTTTGGGTGTCAGGTGTTTGTCTCAGCAACGAGAGAAAAGTAACCAAAACACCAAGTACTAATGAACTTTCACAACAAATAACCATAATAAATGAATATACTTCTTACAGATGGAAGGCTTAGACTATCTTTTCCTGTTTTTCTTTTTTTGGTACTGGGAATCAAATTCACCTCACCCTTGCCAGGCAGGTGCTATGCCACCGAACTATATCCCCAGCCTTCCCTGTTTTTAAATAACTTATTCTATATCCAATTAGATTTTTAACATAGACTAGTTATGGGCTCTACTGTGATTCTCTTTTTAGGTTTTATACTTTGTATTGAACAATTTATGTGAGACCAGAGAGTTGGTTCTTCAGATTTATCTAGTAACAGTCTTTATGCCAACCAAAGCAGGCAAGTCTTCAGACAGATTTTTAGAAAGCCCAGATTTTACAGACCATGGCTTAAGCTATTAATTTTGCTCATTTCCCTAGGGAAGATGAACACTAGGCCAGTGGGAGTGGGAGGTGGAAACAGAATCCATAAAGGAATAATCAGTGTTCAGAATCTGAGGTATAACACAGATTCAAATGTTCAGTATTCCTTTGCAAGAGGTCCCCACTAAGAATTCTTCCCCGGAAAGAACCTGCCTCATTATCTAATTATCTGAATGATATTGTCTGTCCCTTAATCAGGAAGTGACTCTTTCCTTATCTCCCCAGAAGGAACAGGGATTCTGTCAAACACATCATTATTCATTTCTCGTAATTACAGTCCTAGAAAAATCCTCCTTTAGTCAATTCTCATGAACAATCTCTATACTTCAGGAGAGCTCACAAGTCAATGAGCCTATAGACTCATCTGAGGCAACAAATTATTGGATACACTTAGTATCTGACCAGGAGACTGTAGTTGGCCTTCTAGGTGTTGAGCATAAGCACGCCCTGTAAAAAAAGATACTTTAGTTAGGCTATGCTAAACCACACATGCACAAGGCTAACACCAATTTTTGAAATCTACAAGTAGTGGCTATGTAATACATGTTCTAGGATACGGTATGATATAATAAGGTATGTTACAATATGAAATGATACAATACAATACAAAAATACAATACAGTGTTCTAAGAGTTCTTTTTTAGAATAGTGATCAATTAGATGCCCCAGGAGTACAAGACAATATAGTATACTCTTTACAGGAGACATAAAATAAAGCCTAAAATAGATTTAGAGTACATTGCCTCCCTATTTCTGGTTTTGAGACTTTTATCTTGCCAGTCAATGTGGAAAAAGAAAAGTTATCTACTGTTATTTCTACAAACTTAACAGGATTCCTGATAAATTAACTAATCCATGAGATAGATACTTTTTCTCTTGCTTTCAGCTGACTTCCTGGCAAGTTGAATATTATTTTTTTAATATCCACATTAGCCTTTGTTAAAGGAAAATGTATATAGCCTTATTTACTCTATTAACTCCAAAGTAGAACTAGTCAATTTAAGCAATCTGAACATTATAACTGGTGGGAAGAGTCTTCCTGGTGGTATATACACCTAGAAGGCAGTGGGTTTCTCAACATTCTTTTAGTTTTGAATGACAAAATATATGAGACTCTTTTTATTCTAGAAACATGCCCTATAGACTTTACCAACCTTTTCCCAAATAGTGTCGCAAACACTAGCTTCATGAGGAAAAAAGGGGAAAAAGAATTGAGAGAACATTTAAAACACCCTGAACACTTAAGAGTCACAATATATGACAACTGAAATAAGTTTTAAGACACCTTTTAATCCAAAGTTCATGAAACAGATATGACTATAAAACTTCTTTTGTGTAACACATTAACATCCCTTGGAATTATGAGGACTTTATTTTGGGAAATAAAATATTTTTCAGCTTCCTCTGGTCGAGTCTCAGTAGGTGAGACCTTTGTAGTAAAAAACTAAAGATTGTTTCCCTTACATTTTATGCCCCATCACAGTTAGGAAGAGGCCTAATTTAACTACATGAAGATAAGGAACTAAGTAATACGGATGAGGAAACTTTCAAACTCTGCTGGGTCTAATGTTTTGGCCTTAGATATAATGGATAAGATTTTTACCTTGAGTTTTAAATATAACTGGATCAAATTTATAAAAGAATAATAAGGTAGATGTAAAATGTTAAAACTCAAATGAAAAATTCAGTTTAGGTTACCGTCAAAGAAAATATCAATTACATTTTTTTACTGCAAATGCAAAACATTAAGAAAAAATTTATTGGGGCTGGGGATATAGTTCAGTGGCCTAAGCGCCTGCCTGGCAAGCATGAGGTCGTGAGTTCTATCCCCTGTGCCGCAAAAAAAAAAAAAAAAAAAAAGAAAGATTTGTAATTATGCTCCCTTTACTGATAAATCAACAGGTAAGTTTTTTATTTCTAACTTTAAAAATAGCGCAGAAAGGCCAGGGATATAGCTCAGTGGCACAGCACCTGCCTGGCAAGTGTGAGGCCCTGAGTTAGATTCCTGATACCAAAAAAGAAAACGGTTAAAAAAAAATAAAGACCAAAAAACAAAAGCCCCTTAGAAACAGCACAGAAGACAGGCGTGGTGCTGCATATGCCTGTAACCCCAACACTTGGGAGGCTGAGGTAGGAGGATAAACACAAGTTCAAGGCCAGCCTTGGCTACAGCATTAAAATTTAAAAATAGCTGAATAACCTGCTTACACAAAACAGATTACATTTAGAGGTGATTATTAAAGTTCAGTAAGATAACGAGGCCAGCTTTTACATTTTAATTTCAGGTTTACTTTTCATTGGGGAAATTACTTTTAGGAACTTTTTTTATTATAAGAATAATTTCAAAATTTTCACATATATACTCATATTTCAGGAAAAATTTTAAAATGATACAGCACATCATGGCTTTTAAAAGTTTGGGCTCTGGAGCCTGACCATTGGATTAGAAGCCTAATTCTCCCAACAAGTTAAGTTTTAAGACTTTTGGGTAAGTTACCTTTCTTGTATGAGTCTGTTTCTTCGACTGTAAAATGAGGATGCTAACATATTAACTTCCTATGCAAAGTATGAGGACTGATCATAAACCTTTCATAAGGCATAGTACTCAATAAAGAATGATAACAAAACAGATTACCTGTGTATACTATTACATCATTCTGACAGTTACTGTTTTTGAAAATCATCTAGCAAATATTTAATACCTTCCAAGACTAGGTACTGCTAAGCAATTAAGATACAAAGTTGAAGAACCAGTCCTTACCTCCAAAAGTTTAGTTTTGGAGAACCAAAAACTGAAGCTGTCAATCAGTATACCTATGGTAAGTGCTTTGGTGGGTGTACATACACACAGGGTGTACGAAAGCAGGGTCTGTAACATGGAATGGTATGGTTAACAGACCAGATACAAGGTACATGTATCACATGAGAATAGTCTACTTCAGTGATGGTGAATCTTTTAAAGCTTTCAGTGATTTAAAAAAAAAAAAAAAAAGCCTGCTGTGGCATGTGTGCCACCACTGGTCTATGTCCTAAGTTTCTCTTGCAGCTAAGGTAGCAGAAGTTAAATGCAGCTGAGGTTCCTGAATGGAAGTAGGTGTCCTGAATAAAAAGACAGCTTTCCTAAAGAAAGCTTTTCCCCTCATCTCCTTGAGCTTTAGCACGAAGAAAAAAGGACACAGCAAATAAAAAGGAGGCTAAAACTGGTAGCACTTGAGTTACTGCACTACTCTCAATACCTAACTTTTGATATCTTATCTGCTGGTACAAATGCTTAAGTTACCAATAGCTTGGATTTTGTTACCTGCTAGTGAATATATTCCTAGAAAATAAGTAAATTTTGTGAAAAAAGTAATTTCTGATCTGAGTCCAAGAGAAGGAGTACCCTCATCCAAAAGAAAAAACACAAGAAAGGTACAGCTGGCAGAAGCAGGGTATCTACAAAGGCCTGGCAAGGAAGGAAGCCTGGGGTCCAGGCTGGCACCCGTTCCACAGAGCACACCTTCCAGATTCCTGGATGGCTTTAGCCAGGTAACTCCCACCCTCTCCATATCCCACTGCCCACGCTTGAGGGATTCAACATTCTGACCTCAGTGATTTCACCCTTAAACAGTAAGTTCTCTTACAATAAAGGTAAAACTGACCTTGACTAATGTTTATAGACTTTCAGAAATGTGTATTTATGGAGTTTAAGTCGATTCGAACCACAGTATCAACTTATACATACAATATTTGAAACTAAAGCTCCCATGTGCTTACCATGTAACAGGTACTTTATGCTAATTAATATTCACAACTCCTCAGTGGAGTAGGTACTATGATTACTACTTTTTTTAATAGGGCTAAGTTAGTTAGGTTAAAATTACACAAGGTTAGACAATAATGGCAGAGCAAGGATTCAAAGTGAGGTCAAGTCCATTACAGAGCCACTCTGCTCCACAGCTTGCCAGCTAAATTTACTCCTACCAACTCATCCCATTTCACCTGCTAGAATCCTTCCTTTTATGCAGAGAAGTCTCAGTCTCACACCAGCACTCTGGGGATGGGTGTGGGAGTGCTCATGCTGGTTATCTTGTAACAGGAGAGGATGGAAGGAAGGGGTACATCTGCATAGGGAAGAGCAGGAGGGAAGGGGAATAGGATAGAAAATCAAAGAATTCTTTCTTCCCAAAGAAATGAGACAGTGTTCTGTTCTTAATGGCAGAGTATGAGTAATTCCAAAAAGGTTTTCAATATTTCAGAAAGTATATATTCTCTAAAAGATGCCAACATTTCTTCATACAGTATTTACAAACTGTAACCCACTTAATAATTGATTGTTTTATACTCATGTATACATTCATCAAATATTTACTGACCATTTTCATGTTCCTCTGGGTATATTTCAATGAATATATTCCTACATTGGAGAGCCAAGAACAAATAAAAATGAAACTTCTAATTATTACAAAGTAACAGCATCACACCAAAAAGGTAACCACGAGGTATTGCATAACAGACAACACCAACATACCAAACTCAGTCCTGAGAAACCACAAAGGTTTTCTAAAAGGGAGGTATTTAAGATGAACCCCAAAAATATAAATAGGTGTAACAAATAAGAAGATAGTTTAGATCAGAGTTTCTCAACCCCAACACTCAGACCATCTTGGGGTAGTTAGGTCTATTGTGGGGGCTTTCTCATGTTCTGTAGGATATTTAAACAGCATCCCCGGCCTCAATGCCATGCTGGTAGCATTCCCCCAAAGTAAAAATCAAAAAGTGTCTCTAGATGTGCCTCCCCCCAGAGTGGGGAGAGGCAAACATCACCTCTTGTTGAAAACCGTTATTCCAGATCTGTGCTGCCTAATATGGTAGCCACTAGTCAACTGGATATTTAAGTAAAACTCAGAAAAACTTAAGTCCAGTTGCTTACTCACACTAGCCACATTTCAACTGCAATAAACAGCCACATGTGGCTAGTGGCTACCATACTCAACAGTACATACATTGTACAGAACACTGCTATGACCTCAGAAAGTTCTAACAGGCAATTGTTATAGACAGAAGGAACAAATACTCTCTTTCCTATCTCATTACTCCTCACTATAGCTTACTAGTAGCCTGTGAAGGGATTAGACAGAGATGAGTGTTTAGCAACGACCCTCTCCAAACTGTCATGTGCTCAGAGGCAAAGACTTTTGGGAAGTGACTGGATCATGGGCACACGACAGCTGACCTGGTGTTAGGAGGAGGGTTCAGTGGGAAGAGGTGGGTCACAAGGGCCCTGACCAGGAAGGGTGTACCTCCCTCATTGATGCCTCTCTTCTCCCTCTGCTTCATGTCCACCACTATGTGAGCAGCTTCCCTTCACAGCAGGCCCTGTCTTGGAGCCAGCTGACCATGGACTGAAAATAGCCAAGTAAACCTCTCTTCCTTAAACTAAGCGTGCCGGGTACAGCATTTTGGCCCAGCAACAAGAAAGTAATTAAAACAATTAGATAAAAACAAAAACAACAACAACAACAAAAAGACATAAGACTGAATATGAAGAGTCTGCTTAAACCATTAGGATAATGCAATGGGGAGCTCATGAAGGTGTTGAGCAACGCTGTGAAAAAAAGTCATAAACATGTTTGTGATGGCTGTGTGGAGAATGGCATGAATGTGGAGAAACTAGAAGCAGAATAACAGCTGGAGTATCTCAAGTAAGTATGATGATCTGGATTAATGCAGCAGTAGTAAGAACAGACAAAAGCAGCAACTGAGATGTGATTGGACTTGGTAACTGACTAGTTGTAAGGTAGGTGGAAGAGTCAAGGCTGATTTCCAGGTTTTAAGGTTTAGACAAATGAATACAATTCACCAAGACAGTATGACACAATAACGGTCCCTTGAAATATTCATGTCCTAATCCTCTTAATTCCTGAAGTCTGTGAATCTGTTGACATACACAGCAAAAGCCTTTCCTGCTATGATAAAATTAAGAACCTTAAGATAGGGAGATTATCCTAGGTTATCTGAGTAGGCCCAATGTACACTGAGGTGTCCAGATAAGGATAAGGCTGAGGGAAATTTGACTACTACAAGTGTCCGCGATGCAGAATAAGAAAGACTCAGTCAGTTGCTGCTACCAGAAGCTACAAAAAAAGAGAAATACATTCTCCCCGAGGAGTCTCTCACGCCAACGCCTTAGTCATGCCACTGAGACCCATGTCAAACAGTTCAATTGCAGAACTCTCAAATCACAAATTTGTATGAAGCCATCAACTGTAGAGTAATCTATTACAGTAGTAACAGAAAACTAACATAGATAGGTACAGAATTTGTGGTATGACAAAATGAGTTTGCTCTGGAAAAGCTGAGTGTGAATTGGCTATGGGCACCCACTGATCAGCTAAGATACAGTGTCAGTTCGATATATGGGTCTGTTTCTCAAATTGGGAATATGAACAGAAAGTCATCAGTATATCAAGGTTAATCAAGACCATCAAAGTAGATAAACTCTGGACAAACACAAGTAGAATACACAGGAAGAGAGGCCCTTGAAAGAAAGTGAAAATGCATATGCCAAAACATTAACAAGAAAACCAAGACAATGTGCTATCTCAGCAATTTAAAATATGAGACTACCAAACTGGAGGAACAGGATGGTGTGTGTAAAGGGATAGTCTATAGAGTCAAATCAGAAATGGTTGTTAGTTGGGGTTGAAATTACCCATTATATTGAGAAGTAAGAGGTCATGTTATTTTTTATAAATACACATTTCAGAAGAGTGATATTAGACGATATTGGCTACTAAAGTTGAAAACTAAACAGAAGGTGACATATGGGTTGAGTTTAATCAGTATTTTGATTAAACTCTGACTTCCTTCTTTCACAACGAAGATAGGTGATAGATCAAGAAGGGTTATGGGTTTCAGGAACAATTTTTTTAAAGATGGGAAAAAATTAAGCACTTAACTATTAATGGGGAAATTTATAGTTAAGTAGAAAATGAAATAATAAAAAGGAGAAAGAGTAAATTATGAAGTGAGTTCTAAGATAGGAAGGGATGGGATGCAAAGCCTAGGCAGAGAGAGACCAGCTTTCAGACAGGCAGCTCCTCTTGAGAGAAACAGGAAGGACAAGTGGCCACTAGTTGGGGACTTATCTACACTACAACTTCCTACTTCCTCAGAGAAGTAAAAAGTGAGATCATTTGACAGTGAGAGAAGAGGTGAGCTCAGCTTGAGCCAAAGAAGTCTGAAATAGCTTTAATGGCAACAGTAGAAAAAACTTACTGGAAAACAGGGTTTATGACGGGGCCTATACTAAAGGTAGCTATGTGGTTACACTGGAGTATCTAACACTGGGAGCAACTTTCCCACCTTCAGCAATTCAGAACATACACACACAAAAATTAACAACTGTATCAGAAACTGGACAACAGAAGAGCACAGAGCTGTGGGACCTGAGAGGGAAAAAAAAAAGAATAAAATAACACAATTCTACAGAGGTTCCTTCTGGACTGTAATACTGAAGAGTAAATAAACAAGGCAGGACTATGGAGATGAAGACTGAAATTGGTGTTTGAGGAAGCAAACACCTATGTGAAAGGAAGACAAAGATCTTTAAAATCTACACCAATCTCTATGCATATGTTGAATATACTACTGAATTCTAAACTGTGTATGTGTAGAGAAAAATTCCACAGGGTTAACACATTTTCCAGTTCTAACCAGGCAGAGATTCAGCAGTCATGGCTGCATAATGATGCCTTAGTCAATAATGGGACCACACATATGATGGTGGTATGGTCCCCTTAGATTATAGTGCAAAGTTAATACTGTGGCTGTCTTGGCTTGTGTGTGCTGTATGATATCTATATAACAACAAAATCACCAAGTGGTGTATTTCTTGGATCATACCCCCCATTGGTAAGCAGCTCATGACAACAGACACCAGAGGAGGGTAACATTTTAGTGTAAAAACTCAATTAACTCTAGTATAAAAGTTGAAGTTACTATAGACCTGACCTAACTAGGCTTAAACATAAGTCCCCAAAGGATCAATCTAATTTACAAGTAACCTAGTTTCCTGCCAAAATAAACATCAATACACTTTGAGAACAAAATCAAAATGCAAAAAACCAAACAAAACCAAAATCAAAAACCATAAAAATCAGTGTCCAGTACTAAATTAAAAATTAAATTGGCAAAGAAACAAAATTTTTACCATGATTGTACTGAAAATCAGTAAGAAAGACTCAGGAAGGTCAAAAATAATACAATTATCAAATAAGAACTTTAAATTAGGCATTTTAACTAAGCCTAAGGATTTAAAGGAAGACATGAACATAAGGATATTAAAAAACTATACATAGTTTCTAATACTTAAAAAAAAAGATCTAAAGTAGAAAATTTAACAAATGGGATTTATAGTATATTACACATTTCAGTGAAAAGATTGTAGAATATGATACTAAAGAAATACAAACTACCAGTAAGTGTAGAAAATAATGTGATAAAAACCAAGGTGTATGTATGTGTTCTGGATATCAAACCAAGGACCTTGTACATGCTAAGACTAAGCTACATCCTTAATCCTCTCAACATGTAATTACAATGAAAACAAACAACCAAAAAAACTTAGTAAAATAGGAACAGAAGGGGACATGTTCAATGTATAAAGAACATCCATGAAAATGCTAATATTGTATTATATGGATACTGAATGAGTGCGTATTTCCCTATAATTGAGAACAATACAAGAAAATTCACTCTCACCATATCTATCCGTCTCTGTCCCAGAGACCTTAGCAGTGTAATAAAGTGAGGAAAACAAGTAAATATACACACAAATTGAAAAAGAATTAAAAATGTCTTTATTCATAGATAATGACTGAGTAGGTACAAGATCCGAAGGATTCTACACAAGTTACCAGATTTAATTATTTATTTTTTTCCAAGTCACTAGATTTAGTAATATGAACTCTGCAAGGTTGCAGGCTACAAAATCAGTATAAATATGGGCAGTAAAATAATACGTAACAAAAATTTTTATATGCCTTTCACAATAGCATACTAAATTTTTAAAATGTTCAATATTTATGAATAGTTTTATGAACATATGTATAAAACACAGAAAATATAAAACTCTACTGTGATAAACTATGGAAAACCAACTAACAGGGAGATATCCAAAAGTCATGGATCAAGACTCATTATTAGTAGGATGTCAAATACACCCAAATTGATCTATAAATTCATAGTAATCCCAATCAAAATCCGAATAGAATTTTTTAATAGACAGTGATTAAGCAATTCTAAAACTTGCATGAAAATGCTAAAAACAATTTGAACCATTTACATCATCTGATAAACTTTCTAGAATGGCCCAGCAGACAAGACAATGTAATGTCTTGTGAAAAATCATCACAAGAAGGTTGAAATATACAGAAAAAGTGAAATGTTACCAGCAAACACCCTGAAACAACTACAAAATGACACAAAATAATCAAAAAGAACAATCTGGGACCTGGAAAATGACAAGAGACAACAACATATGAGGCAGTGTTTAGCAATTAAGAGATTCCCAAACTTGAGGTTGTGCTGCTCTCATGACCTATCTCACACAATCTGAGTGGCAGTGCTGCTAAAATAAGACTGGATTTGAACGCACAAAGCTGACCCAGAGGAAGAGTCAGGTAATAGAGATTCTATTATTTGAACACAGAGAAAGGTAACTAGAGAAAAAAATAAAGCCTCAGAGACTAGAATAACATCAGTTATTTCAAAAGATGTATAATCAGAGTTTTAGGAAAAAAGAAACTCCAAGGGACAGAAAAAGTATTTGATGAGATAATGGCTGAAAACTCCCTAAATATGATTTACAGATGTGAGTTCAATGAATCCCAAGTACAATGAAGTGCTCAACATCCTCACACACAATAAACTGCTGAAAGCCAGAGGAAGCAGGCAAGTGAACAAGTGAGTGATACATGAATTTAGATTAAATTTTCATAGAAGCATAAGAAAAACAATCATTATGTACAGGAAAACAATGACACCATTAAATGCTACTTTTGTTTTAGCAACAATGAAGTCTGAAAGGCAAAGGAATAATGTATTCAAAGCAATAAAAGACACGAAACTGTTAAGCAGGAATTCTATACCCAGTGAAACTATCTTTCAAAACTGAAAGCAAAATAAAGACACTCATATATAAGTACATAATGAGAGGATTCATCATAAGCCAATGTATCATGTAAGAAATACTTTAGACTAAAGATGATAGTTTTGATTTCTTTTTTGTACTCCCTCAGAGTCAATCTACCAGTAAGGCCTGCTAGCTTTATACTCAACATATGCTTGGAATCCATCTACTTTTTAAAAAACACTACTACATCTCTCACTACCTTCACCTAATCAAAAGCCTTGAATTCTCTACTAGATGTCTATACATGCCAACAGCCCATTTTCCAAAAGTATTTTTTAAAAATTAGATCATTTTCAAAAAAAAAGCCGGGCGTGGTGGCTCACGCTTGTAATCCCAGCACGTGGGAGGCTGAGACAGGTGGATCGTTGTGAGTTCGAGACCAGCCTGGGCTACAAAGTGAGCTCAAGGTCAGCCTGAACGGCATAGTGAGACCCTATCTCAAAAAAACAGGGCCGGGGATCTAGCTCAGCGGTCTAAGCGCCTGCCCGGCAAGCGCAAGGTCATGAGTTCAATCCCAGGTGCCGCAAAAAAAATAGATCATTTTACTATTCTCTCACTTAAAACATTCTAATTGGCTTCCCATGCACTTAGGATGTAATTCATACTACTTGTTATGGTTAATATGTTGTACATAAATTACTCTGCATTTAATCTTTGCTATCATTCTTTCCTTAACCATCTCTAAATTTTAGCACACTGAAATTCTTATTGTCTTCAAACATCCCAAACTCATTCCTCCTGAATATTTGTATTGTTCTTTCTGCCTACTATGGGACAATCTGGCAGATGATCTGGCTTCTCATTAGACTGGTTTCTCATTCAGGTCTCTCTACTCAAATGTTTTCCCTTTGTGGTGGATTGACAACAGGTGGTCAACTTGTAACACCAGCTGAACTGAATCAGCATGGTGCTGAGTGTGGATGGCCCACCTGAGGATGCTGCCAACAACATGTAAAGGACAACTGGATAGGAATAAGTGCTGGCGTTGGTTCTCGTGGTTGTTGTTGGTTCTCTTGTTGCCATTGGTTCTCTGGGAGGAGCTTGTCCAGCTTCTTTCCTGATGTGAACTTGGCTGTTCTCATCAACAGAGGACTTCAGGACCTCACTACCACTGAGAATGGCTGTAGTTCACTTTAGGGGAGTTCTGGTCCTCACTTTGAGCATTGCTTCCTAGCTCCGAAGGGGAAGATGGTGTGCTGCTCAGTCTCCTAGAGAAGCTCGTCACACTGGCTTCCTGATAATGAACTCAGCTGAACTCATTGTAGGAGGAGTTCAGGACCTTGTTGTCGCTGAGGATGGCTGTGGTACTTTTTGGGGGAACTTTGGTCCTTACTTTGAGCATTGCTTTCTGGTTCCAGTGAAGATCACTCAACCTGCTGAAACAGATCCTTCATTCCACTGGCACAGACTTTGTGGCTTCAACTGCTGACCTTTGGGCCTTCCCAGTGCAGATTTGTGAAAGACTTGTATAAGACACTGTCATGGGCGCTAGGCCTCCAGTTGGACTCATGGGGGGCATTGTGATGGGTTCTAGGTCTTCAGCTGGCCTCATGCAGCATATAGCCAAGGGATCCAGGCCCTCAGCTGGATTATTTGGGTCTTCAGTGTGTGGACAGACTTCCTGCACTTTTTTTGTATTTGACTCTCTGGGTAACTACTATAAAATAATTCTATAAATTATGTGTCCTGTAGTAAATTGTTTCTCTTGTAAACCCTGAATACAACACTCTTCAATGAGGCTTTCCCTGTTCATTCACTTTGAGTTTACTCTAGCCATCATCACTTGCCTCCCCTGCCTTTTTAAAGTTTTGTGATAACACTTATCATTATCTGAAGTTCTAGCACTTACTTATTTGTTCACTTGTTCAATCTCCACCTTGTCCAATAAAATACAAGGATCATGAGGACAAGTGTTTTATCACTGAAGTGCCCAGGTCCTAATATAGTATTAAAAATTATAGACAAAAATTATATATATACACACATATATATAAAAAAAACCTTAAAATAAAATATAAGTAGTTTAAAACTATTCCAAGGTTTTTTAAAAAAACTTTTGTTCTTAAATGTTTGGTATTTTATAATTATCGTTATTTTATAATTTTTGCTAGTCTTCTTCTGCCTCTAACAAGTAATCCTCCAAAGTTTGTATTCCTTATTGTGCATAATGGCAGATGGGAGATATTTGATAATTATTTTTTTAACTAAATGCAACAGTGCAAGTTACTTTATCTGTAAAAGGGGGTAATAAGATCACCTACTTCACAGGATGACTGTGGATCTGGATTTAAAGAAAAAAAAGGAAGGAAGGAGGAGAAAGGAAGGGAAGGAAAAAAAAGTGAAAGGAAATGGAAAAAATGTTCCCACAAAATCCTCTTTCAGCTATTAGGTTAGAAAAGTGTAGAAGTTTTGGCCAAATTCTCCTATGAACTATTCCTATATATACATTTACCTAGCACACCAGACACTACAAAGACTAAACAACAATCAAATCAGCTTTTCTGAAGATTCAAAATTGGGTGAAGGACAGTTCTGAAATCATAAGAAAGAAGATAAACTACACTGACAGGTCTGGTAACCTAACAGTGCAAATTCACTCAAGGCTCCAGAGCCTTTGCTGCAGCCTATGGATGGAGATTTTGCAACAAAGTCAGCATTATTCCAAGTGTTTCAGTTTCTTTCCTTATAGGCTTAAGACCTAGGGAACTACAAAAACAATCTAAATTTAAACACTATTGTGGGCTGAAATCTAAAAGTTGCAACCCCAAAATGGAAAGTATAATACAAAACACAAAAATTACCAGGTATGCTAAAAGTTCTAAAAAAAACCAAATTCTTACAGAATTCTATAAATACAACCTAAATTTAAACTATCACTGCAGTTTAATTCCTAAAGGTTAGCAACTGAAACAGAAGATATGCTATCATAACAAAATTAACCCATCAACTATCTTAAATTTTTAGACATATTCTTACAGTGTTATTAGACTAGAAAAATATCAATTTGTTTACACAATCTTTCAGTAAAGGCTAATAAGAAAAAAATATACTGTTATTTCATATCGTGATTTCAACACAATATGATGAGATACAGGAAAAAAATTCAATACTTCACAGTCACTTCACCCACAAGATTGTGATTAAATGTCAAATTTATTAACTAAATTCAGTTTAAAACCAGTATTTACTTTAAAACTGGACATTTTATATAGTGGTAACAAGCTTCTTACAAAAGAACTTTTAAGTTACTTATTTCACTTACCAAAATGCAGTCCACTTTAGATTGTACAGTTTTGCTAAAAAAGAAAAAAAGTCAGGTTAGTAAGAATAAAAAGTTTACTAAATATTTTAAATACTCTCAAATAGACATAGTAATTACTCCTCCATTATTAAAAAAAAAAAGTAAAGCTCTTTAATAAGATTAGGCAATTTCCTAAAACTGTGTCTCTCATAAAGCAAAACAATATATTTCCCACTCATTGTTCTAAATTCATTTCTAAAGTGAGATTGAAGTAGTCTCTGAGTTTGCTGTTAGTCAACCTACTGTTGTTACACTACAATAGGGGTTCTAAACAGACAATGAAGTTTTTAAGAGTACACGAGTGCAGATGTATTACTATAGTTAAAAAAGGGCACAAAGTTTAAAAAACTATTATTTTACTGTCTGCCTTCTACTACAGACAATGATTTGCTTAGCACTTTAAAAGGCCACAATGACAAAATCTGTAGCTCTCAAGACTTGGTATAAAACAAATTCATTTCTTCTTTATCCTATCCTATCCCATCCCATCCCACCCCATCCCACCCCAGTAACAGGACTCTTCAGACTTAAAAGTAACAATAAAAATGAACTAATATGGCAATAAATTATGAGGGTGGACAAATACATTTAGAAATAATACAAATAAAGTCAGTATTTAATTGAGCTACTGAAGATAAGTGAATTACTTCTATAACACATATGAAAGTTTGTATAAAATAATGTATTATTTGCATTTTGTGACAATACTGATTAAAATGCAAATGCAAAAAGATCATGCAAAATTTTCAGAAATAATTTACATATAATCTTTACAGAGATGTTATAAACCAAGTTATCGTCCATAAAAAGCCTTGAGCCAAATAAATGCAAACAAAAACAGGTTATTTGCCGTTGTATATAGCCATACTGCTGTTATAAACTCATTTATATTCATTTATAACTGTGTGTAAAACTCATTTCATTTAATGAAGCCAACATCAAAAGTTTATACCCATATACAGATTTCAAGTTTAATTTTTTTTAAAGAACGAAGTGTGATGGGGTTAACTACAAAGTTGGGAATAACTGAAAGGAGTAAGAAAAGCAAAATCTTTAGGTAAGTGTGAATGAAATTCCCTTCCCTCAATCCCACAAGATCTTTAGAGGTTTGAAAATGTCCCTTTGGGATCACCTGTATAGCTTACCATTCACTGGCAGTTAATGTGTGCAATTTTTCTCTCCTCAGTAATTCCCACAGTATCTCCTGAGAGCAGAGTAATCTATAATGAATTGCTGCTAAAAAGCATTATGTCCAGGATCTAACCATCTCTATTACCTTCGTCTAAAGTAACACTGTGGCCTACAATATGCTAATAACCCTCTGACTGGTTTCTTTGCTTGTATCTTTACCCTGTCACAACTACTATGCCCTGTGGGCTAACTCTCACAAAGCCTTCAGAGTGGTTCTTTGTTCAAGCCACATTCCAGGTAATTCTTTTCTCCTGAAGTCTTCATCATGGCCAAAACAGCCTTGGATTATCCAGCCCTATGCTGTCTTTTTTTTTTTTTTTTAATCTCATCTCGGACTAGTCTGTTCTTCATTTGTTCAGATCAAGCCAACTGGGCCTCCATGCTACCAAGTCAGAGCAAAGCCTCACACTGGTTTTTCCTGCCAGCCTTTAGGACTCTTCATCCATGTAACTATTGGGCCACTTTCTTCATGACTTTGTTTGGTATCTTCTACAGAACAGTTCATCCATGACTTCACCATATAAAACACTTCCACTCACTATCACTCTCACCCTGCTTTATTTTTCTGCACTGCACATTCCACCAATCATTATACTTTTATTAGTTTGATTACCGGCCATCTTCCTTGACTAGATTTAAACTTCATGGAGCAAATGTCTGTTCTGCTCACTACTGTGTTTATCATCTGGCACATAACAGATGTTAAATAAAACTGGAATAAATAAATGACAAGAAATATTCAGTCTCCCATATGAAGAAAACCCTTTTGGAAAGATGGGAATTGCTTAAGAATGAGTTTTTAAAGAAGCTAATACAAAATTTGACAATGTGATTGCTTTATAAACCAATACACCTCAGCATACTGCCATTTGCCAGTAACGAGATTCTCAGAGGGGATTTTTAGTACTACCTGTTACAAAGGACTTGGTAAATCTCAAAAAGTACATGCAAATGACAACCCTATAGGTTATCTATATACAGAATCTATAAAGGAAAATGAAAGCAATTCTGAGCCAGACAGGAACCTTGGCAATCACTTATCTAGCCCTTTGATTATTTTTACAATATATTTTAACCCAAACATAATGACAGAATGATAGAGAAGTTCCCTTTGTTTTTCTGTCCAGTGTAATACTACTTGTTACTGTCCCAAAGGCAACCTTCAGTAAGGTGATACGTAACCTTTATGGCTATCTTAATACCTTTATTAAATATACAAATACCTAAAAGTAGCATATACTCTTGAAGCTTTTAAATGTTCTGAAGCTTTTAAATATTTATATAAATATTTGTTTCTTCACTAAAATTTTTGAGAGCCATCCACATTGACACAATTAGATGAAGTTAACTGTCACCTCTGAAAAATACCACATTCAACATGTTGAATTAATTCATCTATTCATCTACTGAGGGACAACTGTGCAGTTTCCAGTTACTCTATAAACGATACTGAAATAAATGTCTTTGTACATGCAAAAATTTCTGTCATAAGTTTAGGAGTTTATTTTCTGAGGCTTCTAAAGGTATCTTTTCAACTTTATCATATATAACTAAATACCTTTTTCAAGCACTTATATTCATTTACATTTTTACCAGCACTTCATGATAGTTCCTATTTTTTCTATTGTCTTACACACAGAGACCATTAAAAGTATACATATAAAATATTAAAAACTTGCCATTTTGTGGATATGAAATGGCATTTTTAAAAAAATATATATATCATTCTCCCAATTACTAGCAATACTGCATACTTTTTCACCTGCTTATTCAAACATGTAAGTTTTTCCCTCCATAAATTGTTGGTTCATGTCTTTTGCCCATTTTTGGAGTTGACTATACATCACTGTAATTCTTTACATATCCTAGATATTAATTCATTACCTAAATTAAACTTTGTTAATGATAGTTTATTAAAGTATAAATTTTTAGGTAGTCAAATTTATTTTTCTTTTATGCTATTTTTGATCTTTAAGAAATCTTATCTAGCTAAGTTCATAAAGGTATTTTATATTTTATTCTAAAAGTTACTGTTCTCAATTTTGATCTTTGGGATTTGTTGTTGCATATGGAGTAGTATCACATACATACATACACATTTTTTTCCCTCTCTCTAGCAAACAACTGTTTCCTATTTTATTATGCCAAGTTTCCAAATAAGCTTCAATCTGTTTTTGGCCTTTTTTTGGCTTTACTAGTAATCTACTTATCCATCCCTGAGCAATATTATATTTTGACTCAGTAGGTCTAGTTATTTGATCATCTCATTGTCCATCTTCAAAAACTGTACAGTAATTCTTAGACCTTTTCCATGTGAATTTTTCGACCAATTTTCTCATTTCCACGAAAGTCTAAGATTTATATCTGACTGTACTGACATTACAGATTGAAATGGTGGGCAGACTCATAAGGTGGATATATTTTCGTCTTTAAAATGTATTACAATTTTCTCTATAAACCTTTTCAGGTTTCTTAGAGTCCCTGACCAGGGCAGCTTACAGATGGTATTATGAATTGCATCTCTTTTCTCCTCTTATGATTTCTAATTCATTTCTGCTGATGTATGGCAAACTTGGTTTCCTAGGTTGCTTTTCATTCCCATCAACTTTCCTGTACTCATTAGTTCTAATAGTTTACAGATTCTCTTGCAGATGACTATTTCATTTATAATTAATGATAAAATTTTTCTTCCTTTTCAATCTTTCTTTTTTCCTCCTCTTTTGTTTCTAATTACTTTGGCTACACTCCTCAGTACAATGGCAAAGAGTAGCAGTAGCATTTATAATTAATGATAAAATTTTTCCTCCTTTTCAATCTTGATTTTTTTTCTCCTCTTTCATTTATAATTACTTTCGTTTTACTCAGTATAATGGTGAAGAGTAGCAGTAGATATCCACCCTTGTTTCATGTCCATAGTAAAGGGTTTACTTCTAAACTTGTCTGATAAAAAGGATGCTGGTGACTTTTTGGTAAATGTTTATTGTTATTTTAAGGTATCTGTCCTACTATGACCTTTCAGTCAGAGCTTTTGTTCTTTTGTTTTCTGCCAGAACCCCCTTTACAAGTGATTGTGCCTGAGTTTGCTCTTTAACTACAAAGTTAGTACCTCATGTTTGTGCCTCATGTGTTATCTACTCAAGAGACTTTCCCTGACCATATCTAAAACACAAAAACAAAAAACCACTTCTTGTCATTTTCTATCTCCTTTAACTTATTTATCCTTACTGCAATTATTTCCGCTGTATGACTCCCTCAACAGAGTGCAACCTTTATGTCACAGACCAAGAAGTTGATATCATATCTTTACTGCTGCATTTCTAGCATTCAGAATAGCAGGTGGCAAAGAAATTTGTTCACACGTCTTTTTTTAAAAACTAGATTTCAGTTTTGTTCATTTGGTTCTCTTTTGTACCTTATCAGTCTTGATTCTATGTTATTTGCATTTATACTGTTATGCTAAATTTGTATATAAAACACGTATATCGCGTTCTTCCCTGTCTTTAAAAAGAACACTCAAGAAGAACTAAAGCTTTTTGTGTTTCCTGAAGCCAGGAATTGAGTTCAGAACTTTGTGCATACCAGAAAAGTGCTCTACCATTAAACTACATTATCTAACCCTTAATTTTTTTTATATTCCTGAACATTTTCCTTCTATCAATTGTAACCAACAATTTTACCATCTAATATTCTGTTGTCTAAGTATGTATTAGGCAATTTAGTGTTGATGTGTGTATATGCTTCCTTTTTGGGCAGTACTGGGGATTGAGCCTAGGGACACTGCCAGTGAACTACACTTTAGTCCTTTTTGTTTTGTATATTGAGGTAGAGTCTAAATTTTCTAGTGGGCTCAGATCTGCAATCTTGCCTCTGTTTCCATCAGTGCTGGGATGGCAGGTGTGCACCACTGTGCCTGGCTGTATATTTCCTGGTTTTAAACCATCTACTCACTCTACTGTTCACCAATTATTTTTTCATTTCAGCCAGGGAATGTGTTTTCTGTGATGTAAATTTCCTTTGGATCTATGTCACACCCTTTTTTTTTTTTTTTTTTGCGGCACCGGGGATTGAACTCACAGCCTTGCGCTTGCCAGGCAGGCGCTTAGACTGCTGAGCTAGATCCCCAGCCCTATTTTTGAGACAGGGTCTCACTATGCTGTTCAGGCTGGCCTTGAGCTCACTTTGTAGCCCAGGCTGGTCTCGAACTCACAACGATCCGCCTGTCTCAGCCTCCCGAGTGCTGGGATTACAGGAGTGAGCCACCACGCCTGGCTTCATTTTTTTTTTAACTTAATATATGTACACTTTGAATGCAACCATATTCTCTATTCATTTGCAAGCAGGCTTTCTATATACATATCTATTTAATAAAGCATATTAATCACATACTTCAAATCTTTTGTTGCCTATTTTTTATCTGTATCTGAGATACGCTAATTCAACTACAACAGGTCACTTATTAACCTCTCTTTGCAACTGTTGATTTTTGCCTTACTCCCAAGACTAGTTTGATTTATATATGATTGTTTTCTTCCTTTTATCATGATTTACTGTCCTTTATCCTTAGTCATGACATTTTGCCTTAAATATTTATTCTCATTCATTTTGTTAAATGCCCTTTTTGTTGTCTTCTAGTGCCCACTACTGATGAGCACTTTATATCAATCTCCTTTTAGATAATTTTCTTATGTTATTTATACTTTTTAAAGTTACATATTCTGGGCTGGCAAGATTTTCTTCTGTGATGTGATATTTTAAAATTAGAAATTTATATTCAGCAAGGATTATTTTTCAAGGAGTCTTATATACCCTGCATTATGGAAGCAGTTTCACCTTTGCCTCTGCTCAGTCTCTAAGAGTTGAATGGTTCCAGACCATCTTTTGTACTAATCTATTGACTTACAGTCCTAATACCATAAAGAGTTTATCAAATCAAACTCAACATTCATATAAAACACAGGCACAGGGCTCTGGAGTTTGTAACTCACTTTTCTCCACAGCAAATTTCACTGAAATTTGTTGGGTGTTGTTCCCCTTTTTAATCCCATTTCATAGGCAAAACCTCTCTTCATGCTCTAAGCTTTATAAAGTGATCAAACCAGGTAGCAACTGAAAGGCAGTCATTTAGCGCTGGAGAAATTTTTATAAGGTTTTGGCCCAAAGGTACTTAATAGTCTATCTGACAATGATCACTTAGAACTGAGGTAGAAATATGTTTTTCTGACAAGTTAAGGAGGACAAAATTGCAATAGTAGACGGAAAGAAAAAGATAAAAAGCAGAGCAGAGAAACATCACCAGAAAGGAAAAGGTTTGGAATTAGATACAGACCTCAAGAGATGGGAAAAGCTGCTTAAAAATAGACTGTATTTGTATTTGTCAAATAGTCATTTGGCTTTTGGGTTTGTTTTGAGACAGGGTCTTGCTATGTAGTTCAGGCTGGCTTTGAACTCACTATGACCCTGCAACCCTCCTTGTCTTATTTTTCTCTTGTTGCTGAGACAAAATCCCCAACACCAAAAACAAGGGAAGGCAAGGTTTATTTCTTACACTTTTTGGAGGTTTCAGTCCATACTCAGCTGGCTCCAAGGCAGGGTGGTGTGGCTGAGGGGCAGCCATGCGTGGCGGCCCACAAGCAACAAGAGCAAAAAGGCAAAAGC